>JASANE010028800.1:0-15965 GCA_030248225.1 Trileptium ribeirensis | reverse complement strand
ATAGTTAAGGCCAACAGGCATGGTTGGTATAATGCAGCTTATTCATAAGTTACTGTAGTTACGGTTTTCATTACAATTATGCTACGCTTCCGATAGGGGACTGTCACGTAACTGGCTCTACCTGTCACTTTAACGCTGAAAACTATCGGTATGTTTTCGGCAATACACTATACTGTTCGACCCTTTTGATAATCGACCTTTCACGTTGAATCAATACTAGGTTTTGCTTAAACAGATTTAGCAAATGCTCTCCGTTCAGCGAATATACTACAGACGAGGCTTATACTTGGCTAGTTTTAGAATTACGACACAGTACCTTAACATGTTCACGCACAGTAGACGATTCTCTAGACTGTTAGTATCAAACTGGTTTGAACAGTTATAGTTGACTCGAAGATAGTTTCTCAAGTTGAATATGCAAATGACAGAGTTCCGGCACGGTATAAATAGGGTGCAGAGTTTGTTCATGGAGTCACTTCAAGTCTGTCGGTCGTGTCAATCGTTGCAATTCACAGTGAACATCCTCACTACGTTTTCTACGGAGTCAAAGTCTGTCAACCAAGCGTGATCTCTGATTCGCCAAAGGAAGAACGAAACCCGCCTTAAAGACCAAACAAGAACATTGATTGAATTGATGTTGGTAATTGACATTGATAATTGATATTGATATCTATTGAGAGTCATTACAAAATTGTAATACTCGCATCACTCGATGTCAACTCGACCGTAACTTTCAAGAACTAAGTAATATTGCGAACGCATAACGTATAGATACAATAATATACTTCAGCGGATAGTATCCATATAATACAGTTGTTAGAGTACTGCTTTGTCTCACCTAAACAAGTGCTTTTCCATTTCCAGTAATATTGTCATAGGTTGAATTGACTTACTCTTGTCCAACGTATCACAAAACGAAAACTTGTGCTTGTGCTTGAGTCCACTTTAATTGCGTACACCAAGGTTATTCTTTTGTCAAAATTTATTCGCGAAGAAATTCGCGTCCACATTTTTACCATTAGTATTCAGACTTTTTGTGGACACGAACATGGGCTCTGCGATCTACGAATCGAATTTATGTTTGTGCACATTGGTCGATTTCGTACCTTTGTCCGTATTCGTCAAGTGACTTTTTGAATCAGACAACAATGTTCGCGGTCTATATGTGTATTATAGCATACGAGAAAAACGCGATAGGTTATAGCGTTTTCACTTGCGCGCGGTGAGCAAAATGCAAAATCGCAAAATATTGACCGCGAACACCGCCTACGTGTTGCAGCATCGCAAGTAGTGTACGCATACACAAGGAAAATAAGTGAATATCATGATTTTTGGCGTTCATCGCTTTTATAATCATGAGCTGGCTTGATCAAAGAACAACATTAAACTTTACAAACTCCGCTATCAGCCTGAACACATGACTAATGATAACACGTTGACAATAATCTGAGATGGCCCCATAGCTAGTCTACGCGCAATAAACTAAAAATTATTTATTTAATAACAACAATAACTACGAAAATAATATTAAATTTCAAACGAAAATGTTTAATAAACTAATTTTATTATTAAGCAGAGCGAAAAGAAGAGTTTTTGTTTTTGTCAGAGGGGTAAATTCGACACGGTCTGTCTATCCATCCGCTGAGCTCCTCAATAACTACTGGGCCGATTTTAAATAATTTTTTTTGGCTTGAAAGGCCTAATATTGGGCAGGTGCAAGACATATAGATTTTGGCAAAATTTGCTTTAGTTAATTAGTAATTACCTAATTTGTTGAGCGTGTTAGCCTATTTTTAGCATTTTCAAACAAAAATTGCACATTTTTCAATAAATAGTGTAAAGCTATTATTTTGGTGCATATACCACATCTCGCGGTGGTGATTGTGAATGTGGTATTTATTAGCTATTCGAGGAAGTTAAAAACATACTAATCAGTTAGTTAATTAGCTAATTACTAATTAATTGTTAATTGGCTAATTTTTAGAAAAATTTCAAAGTGCTCAAAAATTAAAAATAAATTGCACTCGGGGGCTTTCATGTCGCTGATCAAGAATATGACATTTCTGAACCTCTAAAACCTGGCTGTATATGTTAATTATTTGATTAATTAACTAGCTAATTAGGTAATTTTATGCAAATTTTAAAATCACTTCAAAATTGCTCATTTGTTGCGCTCGGGGTTTTTCAATGTCGCTTATTATGAATATGTGGCTTTTAAACCTCTGATTTTATCAAGGGTGCTAATTAATTAATTAATTAGCTAATTAGTTGATGTTACTAATTTTTTAGCTAGCGAGCTTTTTGTATGGCGGATTTGACATCAATGCTTAAAACGTGACACATATTATAAATTGATTAAATGGTTAGTTGAAACGTATATACACACAAATAAGATACCAAATACTGTAGCTACGCTCACTTTTTGTAATTTATTACGTTTACTAGTTTAAGATTATTATCAAACTAAGGAGAATATAAACATCGAAATTGTGCCAAACTTCATATTATTCAGGAAATAAGAACAACGGTTTAAGGAATTTGATAATGTTGAGCTTGAGGTTAAGGTGACTTATAAGCAAATTTTCCTGATTTTACCTAGGTAAATGTCCGAACTACGGCTTTTCAAGTTGACCTGTGCAATGTCTTTAAAATTATCTGAATTGGCCACAGAATTGCAACGGCCGGAATGATGATAAACTGCTGCATTCTGTAACTGTTTGTTATTCAGAGTTTTACCAGTTCTGGCTTATTTACATAAACGTTCCGAAATCGTAGTGCATAATGTCGGCCAGAGAAGCCGGTGGTAGTCCGTTTCACAAACGGAACAGGGATATTTATATACCACGTAGCATCTAACTACTTCAGGTAATTGATCTATGAAAGCTAAAGAGTGTTTTAATTTTTCCCAGATTCGAAAATAACTCTTTTTTTTAAACATTGGGAAATGTCCATTGTTAGTCTTTGGACGAAGCGCTTTTTAAGATTATTCGATGCACCACCAATGTATCACTATATGATTATAATAAACGGGAATTTCACGGCTACGTTCTTAGTTTCAGACGTATCTACTTGCGGTGCCCGAGCCTTGTGGTTATTATGAACAATAGTATTGTTTGAAGCCGAAGTTCAATAAATTAGAAGTCAAATGGCTTAACACTTGTCCTGCATCTTGCAAACCGATATTCTATTGCCGATACATAGATGATACGTTCACGGCATTTAAGAACAAAGCAGAAACTGTTCATTTTCTCGAACACCTAAATAGGCAAAATGGCACATTCAAATCTACAACGGAAAAAGCTTCTAAGGGCCGATTTCATTTCTGGACACTAACATCATTAAAAAGAATGGCAACATTTTTTATGTCAATGCACAGGAAGTCAATCTTTCTTGTTCTGCTTTGAAAATATGACTAGTTTGTGTACAATAAGTACGAAACGGGCCTCATAACTTGCCTGTTTTTTCGAGCTTATCAAATTAGTTGAATTTTACAATCATACATAACTAAGTACTAAGTTCATTTTCTAAGACAACTATTCAGAAACAAAGGATATGTCATCGATAATTCTATTAACCCTCCCGAGACTGAGCTTTTCGCACACCTTCTTAAGACTGAGGGGGGGTCCGTCAGACCCCTTGCGAAAAAAGCCTAAATATCGTTTCTTAACGCGTCGCTTGCATGCGGCTCACACGAGTTAACATGCGGTAGGGGAAGCATCCTATTAAGGAATCTCATGTACCTAATAGGATGATGCTGACTCGATAATAAACGGCGGACAGTGTAGTCTAGGCGTCTCTTCTAGAAGAAATCTCAGGGATACTTGCTAATAAGCTATGTGCTAGGGTAAGGAGCAGTGCTTTTGACGCCACATCTGACAAGCTATCTGTTATATTTTATTATTTGCGTTTTTTTGTTATCAAACTTCTTTGGAATTACCTTCATCGTGTTCCATCGAAAACTGTTGCCAAAACAAAAAATAACGTATCCAACAAATAAAATATCATTCGGAGCCATACGATGCACTGCCAAAAGTCCAACAAATAAAATATTAGGAGCCATACGATGCACTGCCAACAGTCCAACAAATAAAATATCCGTTAAAATGTCCGTTAAAAATACAAACCTCTGCTTCAGAATCTAACGCACCATTGACTCTCGTGTACATATTTCCATAAATACAGTGTGCTGTACCTATACTTATGGATGTGATACCCAAAATTTTGAAATTTTACGAATACTACTTGCTGGGAGTCCCACAGACCCCCCTCAGTCCGTAGAGGGGTGTATGATTTTGTAGTGGATTTAGAAGCTAAGTTGCTACCCTCCTTAGGACTGTGGGGGGGTCCGTCGGACCCGGAGTCAAATGGCATGGCTTAGCGGTATATAAAAAAGGGCGCTGAAAGATATCTTTAAAAGATGAATTCTCACGAAATTTCAGTGCTTTCACTCCCTTATTCCTGATTTCGTGGTGAAAAATTTTGGTCTGGGGTCCGTCGGACCCCCCTCAGTCCTGGAAGGGTTAAGCATGTTTTGAATAAATGTTGTTTGGTTTCATACAACGCTATTGCTGATAATAGCCACGTGCCTCAGGCACTGCAAGCAAATACATTTGAGACCAAGAACGTAGCCAAAGAATTTCTGTTTATTGATGACGCATCGAATAACCTTAGAAAACCCTTCCTCCAAGGACTAAGAACGGCTTTTTCCAATGTTCAAACAATACTTGTTCTCTAATCTGGGAAGAGTTATAACGCTCTTTTACTTTCAAAGATCAATTACCAAAACTACTGAGATTCTACGTGGTTTATAACTGTTCTGTTTGTGAAACAGGCGACATCGGCTCCTCTCGGCGACATTTATGCATTAGGAATTCGAAACATTCAGGTAAATCGGCTATAACTGGTAAAAATAATAACAAACAGTTATGGAATTCAGCAGTTTATCATCCTTCCACCAGTTACAATGCCGTGGCCAATCGAGAAGATATTAAAGTTATTGCGTAGGTCATCTTGCAAAGCCGTAGTTCGGTCATTCACCAAAGTCACCTTAACGAAAATGTGCTTACAAGACACATTAACCAAAAACTCAGCAATATCAAACTCTTAAACCGTTGTTGTTGTTTCCTGGGAAATATTAAGTTTGGCAGAATTTCGACGTTAATTTAGGGGAAGATGCCAAACTCGGGAATGATCCTTGAACATATAGAAAATTTCATCTTTTGGGCTTCCTAACTCGGGAAATCGGGCTCCTAACTTGGGAGGTAGGTTCCCAACTTGGGAAACTGGATCCTAATTTGGGAAATGTTCTTCCAAACGTAAAAAATTCTAAAAGCCACATTTTTGGCACTGCAAATCCTGTGAAGAACGACCAAGGCGACGGTCCCAGCAGCGTTTTCATATGATAGAATACATTTCTATCCCTCTTACATAAATTTAACACACAAATTGTATTGACAAATAATGATGGACAAATAATGATTGACAAACTGACGAATCAGTGACAAAAGATATTGCAATCGTGAAAACATACACAAGGAAGCAATCTTGGCTAGATTAATATTGCGGCCAAAGTCAAGCTGAGGGGCATAACGTCAAATCGTTGAAAAAACAGCTTAGTGCGAGAGGTTCGGGGGCAGCAAGCACCCTGAGTCAGGCTTAGTGATAATCTAGGGTCCATATACATGTCGAGGCTTAGTGCATGTAGAACAGCATACGATGCTATGACGTCATGCCCCTCAGCTTGACTTTCAGCAATATTACTATGTGAAATGAGCTTATTATTAAGCTGGCAAATACCCTGATTCATAGGTATATAACAAGACAGCCGTGCAAAATTTTGCTGCCACTAATAGGCATTCTTACGACTAATACCAAATCAAAAATTTCTGATCTATATATATATTATACTTAATTCTAGCGCGGAGAGTGCCTTAAGCAAAATAGAATAGTATGGAACAAAAACATAACAAACGAAATGTAAGATTGCCGGTTTCTACTCGTGAATGCACATCAAGATCACAAAATAGTGTTGCACAAAATAACTATATAACAGAGAACAGTTGCGCTTGCGTCGTCACTGTCAAGCACTGCAATCCTAATCTCAAGAAGTATTTAGTCGCTTATTCAGATTTTGCAAATAAAATAACGCTTGAGCTTGTGTCCGTCGCAATCCTCGTGTTGCCATACATCACATTCTGAACATCTGATCCAGCTCGAGCCTTCCTTCTCTATTTTTCCGCACACTGGGCAGGGATCATAACCTTCAGTCTATTTGATCTGATTGCGCTTGCGCTTCTTGTATTTTTGGGCTTCCAACTGATTGACTGTTTCGGGGCTCGTAAGGTGAATTACAGCGGCGGCTACGAAAATATATGAAAGAAAAATGAAAAGACGTGATTAAAGCTATTATTCACAAAGAACAAACTACACATAAGGAGGCATTATTATATTCTGTCGATGGTGATTGTGGGTTCCAATTTTATCGCAGATTGCCTCTGCTGTTTAGTCTCCGGTGCGATAGCTGAACGGCTGAATGTTCCACCGTAATATTGTCATGCCATTCTTAAGATATTCAATCCTTAAGAATATTTCTCGCCTACACGAGTCGGAAAATCACATCGTTCGTTTTAGAACCACTTATTAACGTTATACGCCGAAATATATATAATTTTAAGAGCTGGCCAAACCGAAATCCAAGCAATTCAAACATATATAAGATACGTGGCCCTGAATGGTCTCCAGCGTAGGACCAAAAACTAAAAACTTTTGAACCTTCAGCTAGATTCGTTAATATTTTGAAACTATAGTCAACTCCATATAGGGGAGCAAGCCGACACGTGTTTCGGCGATCGTAGGCGAGAGCATATTCGGAAACAATTCTTCGAAGGTCTGCAACGTGGAAACCGCTGAAACTGATGCCGTGGCACTGCCTGCCGAAGGGTGTAACACCTCCATAGGAACAAGGTCGGTGAAGTGACATTCCGGAGCCCTGAGCTCAACCGATTCCACGCTGGACGCTGCGTAGAAGTTTGAGTCATTGATTCCAGCAAGCTCATTATAACCGTTCTCCAGGTGTTGTTCCTGCATCACGCACTCGGGACTTTGGTAAATTGTTTCGACTGCGCAATATATCGGTTCTGAAGTTGGAAGAATATTACTGGCAGACTCCTGCGCTGATATTACAAGGTCACTGCTGTTATTAATTTCAGGGACTTAATTTGTAGGCTGTGTAGCAACGTGGCAGCTTTGTGGATGAATAGCGCTTGTCGGATTAAGTTGTGCCCCAATGACGTCCGTATAACAATTGGTTACGACATTAGGTGCAATATCGGGCCCGGCACACTCTTGGAGTTCAGTCGCGTCGTAGAGATTCTGATCAATAATTGCATCAGACGTGGCGTAGGCTTCTTCAGGTATGGCATCGGAGTTTAGTGGATGAATGCCACAAGCTCTAAAACAGGATATTGCATTTTCCACGTTTGCAGACTTCATCCACGCTCGGCTGTAGAGCTTTGGTACATCAAGCAATGCAATTGTGGAAATGCCGCTAGCCCGTCTTTTGTTCTTCATATAGTTGTCACAGCTTTCCTTGAAATACGTCTTGAAAGTCCGTATACGCATCTGTCGAGTGGCTGCAGGTAGCTCGTGGTGTGAGCAGGCTGATACTGAAGTTCAATCGAGCTCGCGGATGCCAGTTTGACCACGTCTAAATTGGCGTGACTTCCGTCTCCGTCAAGGATAAGAACTAATTTCCTGCCATCTGGAACAGTTGGCATGTGAGCTAGGAAGTGGTGCATCCAATCCAAAAAAATATATGTGTTCGACCATCCTGAATCCGAAACGGCACCTTTGTCCCAGCGGGAAGGGAAGACAACATTGCCAAGCCTTATGAATGCTCTTGCCCTTGAAAATGAGCGTGGAAGGAATGTATTGACCACTCGCGCTACAGGCAGCAATCAAAGTGGTCAGCGTTCCTGCGATACGATCTTTGGCTGATTCCTAAGATAGGAGAAGAAGACAACCATTCCACCTGAGTTCGGAACAGTGACTATTCCGGACTCGTCCACGTTCCAAATCAAATCTGGACGATCAGTAACTCCTGCAGATCTCAACACTTCCTGAAAAGAGGAGAAATGATACCAGTTTGTCGCATTTTAACCAGGTTGCGGCGATAAAAACTGACATCTTCTCCTTTGACAAAACAGTGAGATAAGATCAGCATTAGCATTAAACAATAAGATTACAACGGAAATATGAAGAATGTCTACATTTTTACAGTGCCGGCCAAGGCAAGGTGGTGGCCCCCAAACCGCTAAGCGTGGCGGGGTGGCCGGCCCTATATCTCTTATTATGAAGCATGAATGGACAGCAGTTCCGAATGAACAGTCACTTAGCAGCGATACAGCGAAGGTTTAAAGTTGGTCATATGTTTCTGGCTTCATTTATCTATCTATTTGTCATTTTGGCTACAGTTTATCACCTTAAAGGCACAATAAATAAGGTGCTCCAGTTCTTTGTCGCACTGAGTTAAACAATAAGTATATTCGTGGATGTATGTCACATAGCTATACTAAATACTATAAATATCATCGTTCAGTTTACCCAAGAGGGTAATTGCAAACACTAATTTCGTAACGGTTGTTTCTAAAATTTGACGCACTCATTAAAACAGGAATTTTGAGACTCTAGCTTTTGGCAGGTACGTGTAGCACCCACTGAAACTATCCTGCGCTAACGCGTGGCCGATATAATTATCCGTAAGGTGCTACAGTGGCCTTGACGGCGTATCTATTAAAACAGGAATTAAAAATACAAACTAAAATACTTTAAACTCACAGCTAAAACTTCGAATCATTTCCCAACGTCTGCGCGATTCATTCCCAGTGCACGGGCACGTGAAAGATTCTCGGATTTGCGTAAAGTTATGCCTGGATTTTGCTTCTTGAAGAAGGCGCACCACTTTTTTCCGGCGCACTTATTATCTTTGTTGAACCGATGTGGTATATAGTTTCGTTCGCAGTATTCGTAGACAATCCTTCTGGTTTCCTTGCACGTCAGTGGAAATCCCTGGACGGCAGCGGTTTGCAACAACACAGCCAGTTCGCATTCAGCGGACGTAGGCATGGTAGGTGGTCGCCCCATCGCTGTCTCCCTTCCAGTTTCTACGACGCGGTAGAGCGTAGATTTGGGTATCTTGAATTTTTTCGACACTGAGAAGGTGCCTAAAATTCGAAACAGCACAGTATATTAGATGAGGCATGTTAATTGCCAGTCATTCGCTCAGGATTTAGCAGATTAAAGTTCCGATCCGCAAGGATTCAAAAATAAAAACGTACACAGTATGTATTATTTATTAGAATACATTTAACAATCACGCGTCTAAAATAGCACGATTAACAGTCTATGACAATTCAGACTTTTTCCGCATTTTTTGGATCTCAGAAGCTTCATGGTATATGCGGCATTGTCAAGCATTTACTCTTTCCAAAATAAGCAGGAACATTGAGTTTACTCGCCTCGTTACCATATAAACCGCTAAAGTGTATCATTTTAACAATGTCACGCGTACACGACTAAAATTGCATACCTAAAATAGTACGATAACAATGTACGGGTATAGATTTAGCATGACCGACCGTCGGCATAACAGTGAATATGGCACTGATAACTTACTTGTTTCTTTAGCGTTGCATGCAGCTATAGCATCCCGCAGTCGCTTCTCCAAATACGGTCGGCGTGGCGCTTTTTTCTGTGGAGTATGTCGTTGCTTTTTTCTAGATACATTTGCGGTTGAACTTGTTGAGTGAGGCATATCGTCTCGTGTTGCCCGGGGATAGCGTGTCGACGTAATAATGCCATTACATTTTATTCTAGCAAAAGCCAAATATACTTTCTTGCTTATCTGTGTAAATTTAAAGAATCAAAATAAAAAAGCTTATATACTAAGTGGAAAAGTATGTTCTCTTGAAAGAAATATGGGACAGTGTTTAAAGTGCTCAATAACTTTAAAAACAAAAATTACACTTGAAAGCACCGGGAATTTACCCTACGTGAATACAGGGGCGGTGATTTCTAAAAAATATTGGGGGATGAGCATAACTTTTTGGTAATTAAGTTATTCAGTAGATTTCCACACCACCTTGGGGCCATACTAAAGTCCAGTGCGTGAAACTGTGGCGGCGTCGAATGTCGCTGTTGAAATTGCCATTATGGACCTCAGGTTTGTATTGGTCCTCAGGTTTGTCGCGTTTTCTGGTTGTTAAAACAATTGGACTAAACTAATTATATAAAAATTGAGCACTGTAAAAACTACTGCAAGGACACATTCGTGTCAGTATAATGCGCAATACACACACTTACAGATACCGAAAACAATCCACGACCCATCGCTAACACACATTTAATGTGCACCGAAATGGCTAAATGTTTTAAACATTTCTTCCAGCAGAGGCATCGCATGCGGCGTACAAATATGATATACACCTGCCTTGTTATGGTTATAAAATATACCTACACTCGTTAACAGCGGTAAACTCGTAGGTTTTATAAAAAAATGTATCCCAAAATATGGCATCCCCTTCCGGTGTATAAACTCTCAATACAAAAACTTACTCCCAAATTAGGAACCAACTTTCCAAATTTAGAAACCATTTCCCAAATTAGGGACCCAAAAAAATTCATAATTTCCCGACATAGGCAACCCATACATTTTTGGAACGGTTTTGTTTAAACCCCTGTCATATATGAAAGGGTAAACGAATCCCAGTTTTTTAAACACGAATTTGTAGAACGGACCCTCGGGTATCCGAAAATTAAAAGTTATGGAAATTTAGCGCCTGCAGAAAATTATCCAGAGCGTTAAAACAACTAGGAACACAGAAAACTGCGATTTTAAAAACGTGAACTGCACATAGCGTGACTAATCCGCCTGTAGATTCTTCGTTGCTGGGCCAAATGTATTAATATTTTGTTGGATGGTAGTCAATAAAATTCTCCATCAAATGAACCAACTGCGAACGTTACAAGTTGAATGGTTGGTATGATCTAGCCACTTATGGCGTGATGTTTCCCGAATTAGGAACCTTTCCGAGTTTGGCATCTTTCCCCTGATGATTTGACGTTTTATTATTTTTGTCGCATGTCGATTCTTTTATTGTTTCTACTAACTTTTACGAAGCTGAAATTTCAACATTTTAGCTTCTTTTGCTCTGATAGTGGTACCCGTTTGAGCGACCAAAATATCAATATACCGATTATCACCATCTCGGATAATAGCGACAACGATCTTTCCCTAACAGAGTCACCTAGCCTTTTCGAACTCAATATCACAACAGGCTCATATACATACTCGGAAGCGCCCTAGTTTCTACGCGATTGCGTTCACAAGCGCCGCAACTACACATTTCTCAAAGTTTATCTGAAGTGATGTCTCCCAGCTTGAATAAACCTAGATTTGAACATATTACCGACTCCGATAGCGATATTGATGACAATACAGCAAGAATTCAAAACACGAATATAGACGACATTACAATGTAGTTTTACAAATCTTATGTCAATTTTGCACTTTTACTACGGCTTGGACCTACGATCGGCACTGTATACATTATATTAAGAACGTTATTCTAATTAAGTTTCTTTGCCTGGGAAAAACTCTACTAATAGTTTTCAAAGTTTCGCAGCTTTGTTATTTTTATGCAGATTTAGTTGCTTTACACATAAGAACTATAATAGCTTTCGATAACGCAATCGCATATACTGAATTTTATCGATTATGGGCAATATCTCTCCCAAGTAATTCGTCTTTGCTTCCTTCGACTTCCTGCCATGTCTGAGCATAAATACTTTTTAAGATTTTTTTGCGCTACTAAGTTTTATTATGTTAAATTTGTTCGTTTAAATAGCCGCGATTTTACATCATTCAAACCATTTTCTTGATTCTTTTAGCTCTATGCAATCTACGCTTTATCGGCAATATTTCAATTCATTCATGTAAAGCTTCCGGGAGGGCTCATTACAGGCATAACGCTCAAATATAAAAAATAGTGTTGTTAAGTTGTTTAAAGCTTGCAAGAAGTCGTATATTAATTACGCAAAGTGCAGTCCGCACATTGATTTCTTAACTAGTTACCTTCAAAATAACTTCACACAGCCGTTTGTCCATATAAAACGAATTGTCAGAAATATCTCGAACTGGTCCTTTTCGTTCACAAAATTATAAGCAATGAATTCAAGAAAAAATTGCACTTGGCACACCCGACATTTTCAAGAAATTAGTAATAACCTTAAACGCAGTATAAGATGCATAGACTGGTACGTTCTTATTTTGTAAATCCGGTGGATATCTACGAGAATCAACTCGGAGCAACGGTTAAAACATAAAATAAAAGCTGCATCGCATAGGTTAGTCCGTGAACATTACGTTTTACAATACGTATCTGAATATTGCTCCAAAGGCGGCATACTGCTTAAATCGTTAATTGTATATATGAAAACCTAATATATAACTTAGAATTAATATGAAAATGCTATTAGAACATGATGCTACAACACTAAAAGCTAAACAGTAAATAAAATTTTTCAACTGACGGTTTATCCGGATGTTCCGTTTGTCACGTAGAGCCGAGCTAAACTCCCTGTTTGTCACATTCACACTAAGCATAGCTATCAAAATATACCATAGTAGTCCAGCTAAGCTATTGTTCCCCCGAACTAGCTGAGTTGCACATGTGATATAATTTGCCCATGGCTCACGCATCTTATCGTAAATCATTCATACCGCACCTGACAAAGGCAAAGGAGTCGTGCTTCTAAATAGGTCTGACTATCTTAAATAATAAAATGCTAAATATCCTTAAAGATACATGTTATTTCAAAAGATCTAAGTCGCAAGACCTTTATTGGGTCATGATCATATTAAAAGCAAAGACACCAAAATATTGCAAAAATTTTGACCAATCATAATGATTTCCAATCAAGTATATAGACTGTTACTATCCGGCTCGCGTATTCCCATATTATATGGGTCGCCAAATAAAATACGCCAATGAGACCAATCTTTTCATGTATCAATTCTGCAGTTCATGCTTTGGCTCAATTTTTGGTTGCGATTCTAGAGCTATTAAAGCCGCAACCAATATTCGGTAAAAAATTCATTCGACAAAATTTGTGAACTTAACAGCAATAACTATTACATGGCGAGTTATGATGTCACGGCATGGGTCACCAACCTCCCCACAGTCGAAAATTTGCAATACATCAGAGAAGCCGTTCAAAATGATGACATATACATTCCGCTATCTGTCGGTGACTCGATTGCTGCCATTAGCTCTTGTGTTAAAAATATCAGTTTCCTATTCAAAGGCAAAATCTACCAACAGACTAAAGGCGCTGCTGTGGGTTAATACATCTATGAATGGACAGAAGTCAAATGTCTTAACACGTGCCCTACATCTTGCAAACCGATATTCTATTGCCGATACGTAAATTTTAAGTTCACGGTATTTAAGAACGAAACAGAAACTGATCAATTTCTCTAACACCTTAATGCTTAACAATATCAAATTCCTTAAACCGTTGTTGTTTTCTGCGTTATATCAAGTTTGGCCCAATTTCGATGTTAAATTACTGATTTAATATTTTATGCAAGAGAATATTGAGTTTAAATTGATAGCTGTTAAATAAATTTAACGCATTAAAAGTAAACAAAACAAATCTAAAACGTAAAACAAAGGAATGCGAGAATACTAGGGCAGGGGACAGAACTATAAGGTCAACTAAAATAAATAAAATATAGGAACGTAAAGAAATCATTGATAAAAACTAATTATTATAGACAAAATAAAGAAATTTAATGTACTAAGAATAATGTTAAATAAAAATATAAAATAAGAACTTCTAAAATCCAAAGAAGAAATATAAATTTAAATGCATATAAAAGAATAAAAGGAAAAGGAAAGGTATTAGGAATTTGAGAAATATTTAGAAAGTTGAAATTTGAATAAAATTTGTAAGATGAGTGCAAATTTTTTGCAAAAAGTGAAATTTACAGGAAATGAAAAAAAATTTAGATTGGTTTCAAATAAAAATAAAATTGTTAGTGTATTTGGAAGATAATTGATTAAAAGCTTAATTGAAGGGGATTTGAGAAAGAGCGAATTTGAAAGAATTTGAAGGAAGTTGGAGAAAGTGAAGAGTAAGGAATTAAAAAAATTTTTAATGCAAAAAACTGGGGTAAACAGAATTTAAATAAAACTAAAATAATAAAGTTAAGAACTGCAAAGATATGATAATATCAAATCGTAATATTATCTATTTGCATTTTACCTTACGTTTTAGGATCATTATTGATTATTCACATTATAATATATATTTATTTAGTTTAATTATATAGCTAGGCAAAGGTTTAATTATTTAATTAATATTTATATGTAATATAAGTATAGGGGGTTTTGGGGTCCGAACCCTTCCAGAAACCCTAAAAATTCTTACTAATCCCCTTGGAGACCAAACATTTTTATTTTGCAATTTAATATTGTTCTTCGTGTTTTTACCCTATATTTCACTTATTTTCAGCCTAATTTGTATAAAATGCATTAATTTTCTTTATTAGCTGCTTTATTGTTTAATTGTTAATCATTCTGATAGTGTGTACGTGGGACCTGCAGATTTGTTAGTATAGTTGTAGTTTTGGCTAAACAGAGTACTTAGCTAATAGCTAAGCCCTACCACCAATTTTATATGACACGTGTACTTAGTTGCAACTAGATAGAGGTGACTCTGTATAGGTCATATTAGTTTTTCATTGTTCTTTTGTTTGGTTTGGGTTACAAGAGGCACGCAAAAAATTGGGTGATAGGAATTTTACCAGTACGATAATTCGCAAAAGAATTTCATAGGAATTTCATGGGTTTGGGCTTTTGGCTTACGATTTTAATTTCCAGGACTGTCGAGCAAGGTGCCATGTCACCAACGTCTCAACGATAATAAATATCAATAAATATATTGATAACAAATCATTATATAAACTTAGTAATAGTATTATCCACAAAATCATAGATGTTCGGGCTTCAAGAATTAGGTGTTAGAGTGGTATAGTAGTATATAAATTTACTAACATATTGATAGTATAAATCACCGGCCCTTTGTCGAGTGAGAATCCACTGGGATGAGTTTAATAGTGGGGTTAACTTCATGAGTAAACCCATGGTGAGCAAGGGGTGAGGATTAGAACCACAGATCTTGAAATACCTTTTCTCCATATAACCACCTGTTGCCGCACGCGGACCGGGTGCTGGAGGATTGAGAGAGAAAAAGTTTTCACTATGGCTGTAGTCGACCGTTACCACCCAGTTCTTAATTATAACGCAGTGTCTGGGTTGGCGCCTTTTTCACACTTAAATTTTTTTCGATTTCTACTAAAATACCGGGGCCGACCTCCACTCCCGCCTTAGCACTCCCTGTCGTCCTTGGCACAGTACGTAAACGCAGTAATTGCGACCTAGCTCCTTCAACATATTAAAATTTCACTATCAATTTTTCCCAAACCACCCCACTTTTCAACTCCCGTTCTTCAAAATTTCTCATTTTCAAATTTTCACATAAACTTTCTCAAACCTATAATAAATATATATATATATATACGTTCGATCAGCTTTCCACTGGTTGTTAGTTAGATATTACTCACAGTGTCCACACTCGGTTTAGCTGTTTGTTATGAAAAGTTCTTAATGCTGATTTAAATTGTCATGCAGCGTTGCAAGTTAATTGGAGGGTCATCTGGTTGATCAATAGTTACTAGCGATAACAATGTATGCTAATTGTGTAGTAAGCGTGAAGTGTCGTAGCGTAACGTGACATAGTCGTATCCGTTGAACATTCAATTCGGTTTACACTGTTGCATGTTACCTGACAAGTGAATCGTTAAGTTACGAGACGACACTACGCTGCGTTACCGAGTAAAAAGT
>JASANE010028798.1:0-17103 GCA_030248225.1 Trileptium ribeirensis | reverse complement strand
GGTTTTACTGTTGGACAAACATGTAACGTTATGCGTTTTCAATAAGTTTTGTTCGCATCACTATTCGTACCACGTTAATAGCTTAACAAATGCTTAGCGACGGGTAAAAAAAGCTTAGTGGTTATAGCAAATGCAGCTAAAGGTCTAATGCTGTGGGTTCCAACTTAGAACACTTCGTTTGGTAACATTTTTTGATGCACCGAAACAAAAAATGTAATAATCATAATAATTTAGGTCAAATAACTTGACCACGATCTGCACAACTATATCAAATTATAGGCCTATATGATGTAAACCCAAAGACCAATTTCTAGGAAAAATTTCTTACATATTTTGCAAAAAACAACGCATTAATACATCAATAAAAGGATCTGTAGCATGTAGAAATTTGATCAATCGAGCCATCCCACATTATGATATGTAGTTTTGGGTTTGTCGTTTGATGGATCTAGTCAAGTTTTATAAGAAATAGAGCAATAGCTTCTAAATAGCTCAGTGCTTTCCGTACCGCGCTTTCACTTGTACGACTCTGCTATGACTTCGTCAAATATTGTGCGATACAATAAATTAATTAGGGAGCGAAAACCGAAAGAGTTAAAACGGCTAAACACTGCGGTCAGAAACCCATTTTACTGGGTTTTAACAGTATTCAATATTCAACTGAAACAAGTCAATAATGACTATACGTAACACCGCCGCCTTGAGAGACGATGTCGAAACAATACAAAACAAAATAAATATAGTTGCATTTCTTGTATATGTTTTTGTAGGTATTTATAGATTTGAATCTATATTGCCTAATAGATATTCTAAAAGATTTGTCGTTTGCCAAAGCGACAATATTGCAATAACTTGACAACACGTATAGATAAATCCATTTTAAATGAGTTGGTGCTGATATTCATTTTAGCGGTGTTGTCATAGACTGTTGTCAAGGCAAAAGCATTTCCGGGTTGCTCATTCTATTCTCGTTCGACCATAAGAGTAAACCCTTACCGAGTTCACACACGGGTTCTATGGCCTAATGTGATCACAGATTGGCACAGCGGCTTCACGCACAAACAATGTGCAAAACTTACGATTCTCAAACACGCGCAGGTAACTGCCGCGACACATGGCCACTAGAATATTTCCATGTTTTAAGGAAGTTGGAAGATACAAAATATTTCATACTGAACAGGTATAAAATTGTGAAATTTACCAAATTGTGAATTAAATCCAAAATACCAAAGTTAAGTATTTATTAATGATATATGTTATTCCATGAAGCAAAAGCTTTATTTACTCGTCATAGCCCAGAGCGATATCAATGATCAGTTATTAAAGAGACTTTCGTGGACTATAATTTTATGCGATCGACCTCCCTCATTTCCAACGTTATAAAGAAAAATAGAGCAATTTTATATAAAATAGTATCAAAAGTTTTCATAATTTAGCATGTTGTGAACAGTAAAGAACAGGTTGCATGTAGAATGGTTCTTACATGTCTTTGGTTTTTCAGACTCGTCGTCATTTTCTGAAGCACTTTCATCTCGAAGTGTGGTCAGATCACAATAACCTAAAACTAAAGTATCCGTGTGAATGGTGCGCCAAAAGAGAGGTTCTTATGAGGACAGCTGAACAATGATTTACACGAAATACTAAGCTTATGCATCATTTACCTTAAGATGTGTGCGGCAGGGACGGATTTTGTCACAGTGTGCCGCGGCTCTAAAGCCAAGCTTGGCTAGCAGCGATTAGCCAGTGTGACATTTTTATGCCGAGCCAGACCTTACATATATATACTAATAGTAAAGCGAGGCTAAGAAATAGTCACAAGGGCCGGAATCGGCTCTAAAATCTAGAAATATATGAGACAATGAAAAATCACGAAAAAATAGAAATTGGTCATACATATGGTCATATATTCCTAAAACATCTTCCAGTTACAGTAGTATAATTTTTATGTATGTTGTGTGAACGTGTTTTACATAGCTACTGGGCTGACTTGTAAATGGCGCCTAAACAAAAATTTTAAAAATAGCGATATTTACGTATTTATATTAGCTGTATTTATGTGTGTTACTTTGGGCACTACTAATATTGCGTTTTTTAGCCTAGAGCTAAATATTTTCTCTACAACACAATCGGGTAAACGAAACTTAACAAATATTTTTAGTAGTCCGTCCTGGCTATCAAACTTTGAGACATAATCGCTTCCGGCTCGTACAGACATACTAGCATAGATTAGCTTTTCATTTTATTTATGAACGGCGGGATTCGACTAAGTCTTTTTGTCACGAGCCGGACTTTGCTCTGTGACAGAATTTGGCTTTAGGTGCACACATCTTAAGGTAAATGATGCATCAAGCTACCTAAATAAGCTTTTAATTATTGAAATTTTTATAATATATATAAGTTTTCTTGAACAAAAAATTAAACCTTAAAGCCTATTCTGTTTCCAGTTTCTGAGAAGCCATTATAAGCTTCATGATACTATGATAACCTTACAACAACATGATACATGATACACAAGCTTTAGATGCAGAGTGTTGCTGAGAATTAACTTAAATATGTCTCACTGTCTATGCTCAGAATTTAGCATTGTACAACTGATTACAAACGTCGCACTGGCGTTGGACAACTCACTCCCATGTCTGAACATTGACTGTTGTTATATTCCAGGCCAGTCGTTTGCGTCATTATGTAATTAGCATTGTTTGTTATGTCTTGTAGTTTATACACATAGAATTGTTGGATATTCCACCGAAGAGCACTTTTAGTTGAAACAGACTCAAATTTAGTAAACCACTGACACCGTATGAATGAATTCTTATAAAATCCTGGCATGGTCACAATTGCCTCATTTTTGATAGCTATTGGGACACGTGAGATAAGCGAAGACATGTTTTATATGAAAGATTTGAAATGAGGCAAATGCAATAATACATGAAATAAGCTAAGGATTTAGCACCTTCACACCTAGAACTTTGCAGTAGCTAGGTAGGTCCCGATTTTTTATAAATTTCAACTCAAACAAGATGCATAGCAAGGACTTAGCGCAAAAGTAGCCTATACAGCCAAAAACAGCCAACGCATTACTGATGCAGTTTGGATAGTTATTTCAAAAAAGCCTGCAGGTTTATTTTCCATTTTGTACAACGTTAAACGTTAGTAAATTGATGCTTGAAGCTTGTAATTTACAATCCAAAAATCTTCGGCCGAAATAAATACTTCCAACTACAATAATTCAATACCAATGAACGCTATATTTCGTTCAATTTTTCCATCTGCTTGTCCGGTATCAAACCATTTGTTGACCGGAAAAATGTATTGACACATTTCTTGAACGACGTCAGTAATTAGGATACGATCAATGAACACGCCAGCGCCTGGAAATGTTTATTTAAGACTTTAAGGTTAGGCGCCGGGTCTCGCATTATTGGCCGAACAATGTTAACCGAGAAACTTTACCTGTCTTCACCATTACGATGCATTCGTTGTTAGTTAGTGTCTCTACGAAAGACACATATATCATTTCGCTGTCGTAACTTAGTGACGTTATTGATTAATCGCTTCATTAAGATAAAATATATTTACTGGGTTTTTAACCTCAGACAAAACAAAGCGGTATTAATTGCGGAGTACCCTCTGAGTGAGCTTAAGCATTTTTCTAGGAACTTTAAGGTTTTTTCACTATTTCATTGCGCCATTAGCATCAAGTGAAAGTGTAATATGTTGGATTATAAAGTTCCGATGTAAATCATCGTAGCGCGATGAATAAGTATTCTAGAGGATGTGTTTGCTTTACCACGTGATTAGTATGTTTTTGATACTTTTGTCGGGGCATTTTCAAAGTATTGTATTAACATCGGGTATAGCTAAAAATATTTTAATACTAAATCAGGAGATCAACCCAACTAAATATTTGCACTCCAATAGCTGTAATACATGGAACAAGCCTCAGCCTATTAACCTCAGCTAATACTCTCCTAGCTGTATTTCCAGCTGTAGATGTATCTACTCAGTTTATCTAAACGAATAATACTGTCAGAGATACTGAGAGGCCAAGTGTATTCGTATCGATTTAGATTAAGCACTTGTCGTCAGGACATGTCCATCAAAAAGCTAGACTTCTAATGCATAAATTATGACTTGAGGATAATTCTATATTTCTATAGTATAACACGTAATAAGATTGCAATTAAACAATTTTATACCATATCCATTTGCTTCATGACCAATTGTTAATTTGCTGATATGACCAATATGCTTCATTTCGTATTCGAAAGAATCCATCTGAAATATTAGTAAAATAATGTGATTTGCAATTGATTAGCGGCACGGAAACATAGTATAGGAAACATATCTGTAAATTTAAATAGTAAAATATTTAACATTTTTTACTAATTATTTTTATTCTTTAGTCATTTAATATATATATATATATTATTTTAATTTAATATATATATATATATATATATATATATATATAAAAAAAAAAAAAAAAAAAAAAAAAAAAAAAATATAGTAACTTCTTATACAAACAGTGACTTGGAGCACGCTGATTTAAGGAATTCGAGAACATCAACATAATATGAAACATCAAATTTTAGAACTAAAAATATTGCAGCAAGATTAAATGGTGTAAACAAGTTTTTTACCTGGTTTTGCTGAAACCTGGGTTCTTCTGCAGACTGACGCAACCAAATGCGGCCGGAACTACCATTGGCGCCATGCATTACGATATAGATGTCCGAATCTGTTTCAGCCGCCCATCGATTACCCGTTAATATCGTAATAGCATAAATGCAATCTGGAAAAAATAGCAAACCGTACGGATGTACATGCCTTATATAGGCTGTTTCTAACATGTTAATACATTTTTGGAGAATATACCAACTCGTGATCACACAAAGTTTGATTTATTCTTAGTAATGTTGCTTTATAAGAAAGAGAGAAAGGCACGCAAAGTGCTGGGCAAAATTACTCAAAACTAGTCATAGTCAAATATTTTCTTTAATTTTAGTAGTTGATCAAACCTATCGGTTCTCTATACTATGCATCATGAATAAACCAGAGCGATGCATGCGGAAATTTGAGACCTTAAAGTGGGTAGAATCTGAACATGGCACTCTAAATTTATGCTAATTTTTGAACAGTATAAGAAGAGATTCCGTTTATTTTATAAAATTAGTAAATCAAACGAAAGAAGTGAAGATTAAAAAATATTGAACGATATAATTATATTACTAATCACTACACAAAACAACGTAATAAACTTTAACTTTAATAATGAAAACAACTACAGGAACCAGAGAACATTATGCGTTTGAGAAAAGCTACAAAGAAAATTTTGTGAACTCCACAACAATTTATATATTTACTCGATCATTCACTCTCGAAATCCGGTTATAATTGTGCACTGATGCCAGTTCATAGTTGTGTATTCCACTTTCCACAACAAAATAAATGTGTCTACATATTTTAGACCAAGATTTAAACCTGTGTTTGACAACCTTTTACGACAAACTCTAATTTAAGCAACTACTTTTGAATTGTTGATGAAATTCGGGCTTATCTTACCTTGAAACGAATTAAATTTGAGACCAGAAACAAGCCTGTTCACTATCCACATGCCTCACGGCATTTCACGGAGTGGTAATTTTATTTACGCGAAGAACAAGGTACTGCGTATAAGTCTTATATTTATTTATAGTCTGCTTATTGCAGTTACAAGTTACTGTCGGTTTGTTCACTCAGTGAAAGAAACACAAACTGACTATTAAGATTAAGATTAAGACTCCAGCTTTACAATTTATACATATTTTACTAAAATAGAATTACTTAAATTTAATGCGATTGATATATTAACATATAACGTCTTTCTTCACCATTTTCAACTGAATGACAGCGGAATGATTAATTTCTTTGAGAAGATTTGCTTAATTGAATAAATATTAACATATCGCACCAAAAGTTTGGAAGTACTGACTAATTTGATTATTAATTAAGCTATCGATTTGCATACTAGTATCTTCGCCTTCTGCTTCTGCGGAACTGATTCGCCCCAGTACGTGACGAGAATCGTCGAAAACGTCTTCATTGTCATCTAAAACATAAAATATATAAGAACTTTTAGCTGTAGCAACGTTCATTTTTATAGCTATGTCTAAATGATTTTTTGTAATTAGTAGTAAATGAAGTCTTCGTAAAACGCATTTCATAACTTATTACATAACATGAGCTGAAAATACAGCAGATTATTGAGCTTTGTAAATTTTTATGAACTTCCGATAAGCCAACATTTACACTTCCCACGTTTGCGCTTTATCTGATTAAACAAAACATCCGTCTTGCTTCTGACCAATTGGAATCGTAATTTCGATCGAAATCAACGGTACAGTGTACAATGAATATGGCAGTCCTACAGAAAATTTTCAGTATAACCAAGACATGGAAAATTCTTACAAATAATTTCGGGAAGATCATGGTCTAAATTTTGCACCTATTTGTCCGACTGTGTAGGATTTGTCTGGTTTACACGATTGCAATCACAATCTAAAAACATCAGGCTCAAAATATTACACATATAGCATTGGACGGTAGGAAGTAGTATTGTGCTTAGAAAGAGCAAAACATATATCTGAAATGCTACACTGGTTGTAACACCTCTTACTTTGAACGTTTTTACCTGACTGATTCTCAACAACAACCTAGTGTTTGCTACTTGAACTCAAAGCAATTTTGTTTAGTGAAAAGCATTGAAATGCAAAAAGATATTTTAAATAAACGAAATTGTGATTGTCATAGCTGCAACGGTTGTGCAATCAGAAACAAATAAATATTTGTGTCTTAGATTTTTAGTCAAAACAGCGAGGTTATAGTACTGTTTTCGACATTTCTAACACTTTTCATTTAATGACATGTCCGATAAGATAATGTTGCATTAATACAACCACACCAACCATGTTCTGCTAAATAGGTTCCGGCTTAGCAGTAACTATATACTTAGAACTGCCTAATTTTTTTATCCCGAACAATTTACTTCTTATCATGCTTTCATGACTGGTGACCGAACAGGCGATGCGAAACTAAAATTAAATTTTAGACACCATTCACTATGTGTGAAGTCGTTTAGCAAACGGTCTTAACTAAGACACGATGAAAAAAAATCCATTTTACCAAGAGAAACTACTCCACTAAACACAGTAGGTGCTTGACTTAGAGCCAGCTGGTACTCAAAGGGAACGCCAGTCCTAAATCTATGTTCCATTATTTCTGGCAGTATTGCGACATGCTATTTACCTGATTCGCATTGAACATAACCTTCAGGAGCAACCATTTGTTCGCAAGATAATGAATTCATACGATCATTATCAATTAACAATACGAGATTTTTGAGTCGATTTAATCTTCTAACAGTATGACTTAGCGCTATGATTTCTCTTGAGTAAAACACTCAAACTCTTTTGAAATTACATCCAACCCATAATTTTCTTCAGCTAGTTTCAAATTGATTTTGCGGTTAGACATTAAAAGCAAGAGCAAAGCTAAAAAGTTATACATAACGAAATGTATATATTGCATGCATCTACAATTGTGGGAGAACAGTGCATCAAAAGCGAACAATAAGGCAAAACACAAAACAACCACAAAGGCTAGTATATTATATTAATACTAGTGGCACATGCAGTACACTAGCCTTGCGACATGCTATTTACCTGATTTGCATTGAACATAACCTTCAGGAGCAACCATTTTTTCGTAAGATATTGCATTCATACAATAATTATCGATTAACAAACAGCAATTTTTGAGTCGATTTAATCTTCTAACAGTACGACTTAGTGCTATGATTCAGTACAGTAGCCTTTTCAGGCACATTCAGTACAGGAGCCTTTTATTAATGGTGAAATAACTGTAGAATATTTGTCACTGTTTGTTAAATGACATTGTAGCAATGTATAAATGTAATCCCCGAAGCAACGTTTTTGGCAAACCCTGAGCAGAAATTTATATCCATAATCTATATTACCCTAGAGTATCTGGATATGAGTGAATGCATACCAATTATGGGAAAATGTCGATTACTAGGTTACGGTTGGTAAACTTGTTCACAACAACAATTAGATCAAAATTTAAACGGCGCCACATTATCAAAGCGTAAAGTTGGTACGGTAAGGTTAAATTTATCACAACGATAAAGTCTCCTCAGGTGCAGCAAAGTCTCCTTAGTTCATGGTGTTGCACTAAAATCAAGATACAACGTTAGCAAAATATATACTTTTTGGATATGAGTGAATTCATACCAATTATCGGAAAATGTCGATTACTAGGTAACGGTTGGTAAACCTTGCTCACAACAACAATGCGATCAAACTTTAAACTGCGCCATATTTTCAAAGCGTAAGCTGGTACGGTAAGGTTCGATTTATCACAACGATAAAGTCTCCTCAGGTGCAGTAATGTCTCCTTAGTTCATGGTGTTGCAATAAAATCAAGATACAACATTAACAAAACACATACTTGTCCAGTATGATATGAAATGTATACATCCACAAATAGACAAACGATTTTCGGATTAATGCGTAGTAGTTCTATAAAACTTATACCGAACATTAATTCAAATTTGTGGAGAATTTTGGTTTCTAGTGCTTAATTAGCGATAAAGCATTTATCTTTGGGTCCACAATATGTACTAGCATTTCGGTAAAATCAGTTTATAGCCGTTTAAATTTGGCTTTTGTTTTACAGTAGTTTTGGCCCTGCTACTATCCGGTGTTGGAGTCGTTGTACTATATATACGACGTATATACTGTTTATCATTACGGTACTATATACGACGTATATACTGTTTATCATTACGGTACTATATACGACGTATATACTGTTTATCATTACGGTACTATATACGACGTATATACTGTTTATCATTACGGTACTATATACGACGTATATACTGTTTATCATTACGGTACTATATACGACGTATGTACTGTTTATCATTACGGTACTATATATACGACGTATATACCGTTTATAGTTACGGTACTATATATACGACGTATATACTGTTTATCATTACGGTACTATATACGACGTATATACTGTTTATCATTACGGTACTATATACGACGTATATACTGTTTATCATTACGGTACTATATACGACGTATATACCGTTTATAATTACGGTACTATATATACGACGTATATACTGTTTATCATTACGGTACTATATACGACGTATACACTGTTTATCATTACGGTACTATATATACGACGTATATACTGTTTATCATTACGGTACTATATATACGACGTATATACCGTTTATAATTACGGTACTATATATACGACGTATATACCGTTTAGAATTACGGTACTATATATACGACGTATATACCGTTTATAATTACGGTACTATATATACGACGTATATACTGTTTATCATTACGGTACTATATATACGACGTATATACCGTTTATAATTACGGTACTATATATACGACGTACTGTTTATCATTACGGTACTATATATACGACGTATATACCGTTTATAATTACGGTACTATATATACGACGTATATATTGTTTATCATTACGGTACTATATATACGACGTATATACTGTTTATCATTACGGTACTATATATACGACGTATATACTGTTTATCATTACGGTACTATATATACGACGTATATACCGTTTATAATTACGGTACTATATATGCGACGTATATACTGTTTATCATTACGGTGCTATATATACAACGTATATACCGTTTATAATTACGGTACTATATATACGACGTATATACCGTTTATAATTACGGTACTATATATACGACGTATATACCGTTTATAATTACGGTTACTATTTATACGACATATATATTGTTTATCATTACGGTACTATTATACGACATATATCTACCGTTTATAATTTGGGGTACTATATTTATTCGAGCGTATATACCGTTTATAAATTACGGTACTATATATACGACGTATATACTGTTTATGCATTTACGGTACTATATATACGACGTATATACCGTTTATAATTACGGTACTATATATACGACGTATATATATGTTTATCATTACGGTACTATATATACGACATATATACCGTTTATAATTACGGATACTATATATACGACGTATATACTGTTTATCATTACGGTACTATATATACAACGTATATACCGTTTATAATTACGATACTATATATACGACGTATATACTGTTTATCATTACGGTACTATATATTCGACGTATATACCGTTTTATAATTACAGTACTATATATACGACGTATATACTGTTTTTATCATTACGGTACTATATATACGACGTATATACTGTTTATCATTACGGTATTATATATATACAACGTATATACCGTTTATAATTACGGTACTATATATACGACGTATATACCGTTTATAATTACGGTACTATATATACGACGTATATACCGTTTATAATTACGGTACTATATATACGACGTATATACTGTTTATCATTACGGTACTATATATACGACGTACATACCGTTTATAATTACGGTACCATATATACGACGTATATACCGTTTATAATTACGGTACTATATATGCGACGTATATACTGTTTATCATTACGGTGCTATATATACAACGTATATACCGTTTATAATTACGGTACTATATATACGACGTATATACCGTTTATAATTACGGTACTATATATACGACGTATATACCGTTTATAATTACGGTACTATATATACGACGTATATACTGTTTATGCAATTTACGGTACTATATTTACGACGTATATACCGTTTATAATCTACGGTACTATATATACGACGTATATACCGTTTATAATTACGGTACTATATATACGACGTATATACTGTTTATAATTACGGTACGGTACTATATATACGACGTATATACCTTTTATAATTACGGTACTATATATACGACGTATATATTGTTTATCATTACGGTACTATATATACGACGTATATACCGTTTATAATTACGGTACTATATATACGACGTATATACTGTTTATCATTACGGTACTATATATACGACGTATATACCGTTTATAATTACGGTACTATATATACGACGTATATACTGTTTATCATTACGGTACTATATATACGACGTATATACCGTTTATAATTACGGTACTATATATACGACGTATATACTGTTTATCATTACGGTACTATATATACGACGTATATACTGTTTATCATTACGGTATTATATATACAACGTATATACCGTTTATAATTACGGTACTATATATACGACGTATATACCGTTTATAATTACGGTACTATATATACGACGTATATACCGTTTATAATTACGGTACTATATATACGACGTATATACTGTTTATCATTACGGTACTATATATACGACGTATATACCGTTTATAATTACGGTACCATATATACGACGTATATACTGTTTATCATTACGGTACTATATATACGACGTATATACTGTTTATCATTACGGTACTATATATACGACGTATATACTGTTTATCATTACGGTACTATATATACGACGTATATACTGTTTATCATTACGGTACTATATATACGACGTATATACTGTTTATCATTACGGTACTATATATACGACGTATATACTGTTTATCATTACGGTACTATATATACGACGTATATACTGTTTATCATTACGGTACTATATATACGACGTATATACTGTTTATCATTACGGTACTATATATACGACGTATATACTGTTTATAGTATCAGTACTATATATACGACGTATATACTGTTTATAACTACAGTACTATATATACGACGTATATACTGTTTATAATTACGGTACTATATATATACGACGTATATACTGTTTATCATTAGGGTCAATATAGACGTATATACTGTTTTATGCATTACGTACTATGTATAGGAGCGTATATATATACTGTTTATCTCTACGAGGTACTATATATACGACGAATATACTGTTTATCATTAATTTACTATATATAAGAAGTATATACTTTTTATAGTACAGGGTACTATATAGGACATTATATACTGTTTATCGTACCGATACTATATATACGACGTATATACTGTTTATGCATTACGGTACTATATATACGACGTATATACTTTTTATAGATTCACGGTACTATATATACGACGTATATACTGTTTATCATTACGGTACTATATATACGACGTATATACTGTTTATCATTACGGTACTATATATACGACGTATATACTGTTTATCATTACGGTACTATATATACGACGTATATACTGTTTATCATTACGGTACTATATATACGACGTATATACTGTTTATAGTTAATTTGGTATTATGTATACGACGTATACTCTGTTTTTTATCATTACGTTACTATATATACGTCGTATATACTGTTTATCATTTAGTTACTATGTATATATATGACGTATATACTGTTTATCATTACGGTACTATAGATACGACGCATATACTGTTTATCATTACGGTACTATATATACTACGTATATACTGTTTATCATTACGGTATTATATATACGACGTATATACTGTTTATCATTACGGTACTATATATACTACGTATATACTGTTTATCATTACGGTACTATATACGACGTATATACTGTTTATCATTACGGTACTATATACACGACGTATATACAGTTTATCATTACGAGACAAGTGACGTGCGATTATTCAACCAAAACTGTCAGTTATGACTCTAAACATTCTAAATATTTTGAATCATATCTTTTCAAAATAGTATCAGTTGCAATTTATAAATGATTTCTAGATAATGATGAGTATTCTTGGTACTACTTTGAAAAAGCACGCGGCATTATTCACATATCTTCTATAAATTATTCCTAGATAATGATGGGTATTCTTTATACTACTTTGAAAATGCATGCGGCGTTGTTCATATATCTTCTGTAAATTATTTCTAGGTACTTATTAGTACTTTTTAAAACTTTGGAAAAGCATGCGGGGTTATTCACTACTCACATGTCACCTATTAGGTGTAAAAAATTATAGGCAAGAGCCATCTGTTAATCTTTCCCAGATTCGGAAATCTTAAATTGAAAATAGCATGCAGCATTCTCCATGTAGTCTATCAAGATTCAAAATTTTAGGCTAGTGTCATCTGTTAATCTTTCGCAGATTCGGAAACTCTGAATTCGAAAAAGCATGCGGCGTTATTCACATGACTTCTATAAGGAGTAAAAATTAGAGGCCAGCGTCATCTTTTAATATTTCGTAAATTCTGAAATTCTGGGTTACTTTGAAACTATGCAATACCTTAAATACTGTGGAAAGCTACAAACAACAATTACGGTTTATGAAACTGATATTGACGAAACTAATTACCATTAGCTGTGTACACCTTAGATTATGACTATTTTCATGGTTATGATACTATACGAAATGCAATAATTGAAGAGTTTACACAGATTGCATTGCATTAGCTTAACAAAATTGATCTAAACCTAATAACATCGGTATTTAAATTTCTCACGAAAGTAATTACATAGATAGATAATTAAATTTAAAGGATACCTAAGTTAATTTGGACGTTGAAATGTTATGCTAAAATCTATGTAGATTTGTTGCAACCATTTATCAAAATACGCTCAAACCACAAACACATGGTAAAATGCAAGGAAATGTTTGGTGCTACCGTCTACACAAAGGTTCAAACTGCTATTTTTATTTAAAATTCGTATAAATTCTGCTACTAATCGGCCAATTTTTTCAAATTACCACAATGCAATAATCCCCTGGCGACAAACATATTATATATCCTACAACAACTGCAACACTGAAACACGTTAACGCCAGTGATGTAGATTCATAATGTAGAATTTGTATTGTCATATAAGGTATTGATAAATTGCACTGCATGGTTACACCTTATGGATGTCTTCAGTCTGTATGCCCTCACTGTTCATTTTGACTCTATTTCACTCTTTATTAGAAGCAGAGAATGAGAAATCCTCAGTTTGTATGCTCTCACTGTTCACTTTGACTCTACATCACTCTTTATTAGAAGGGGAGAATGAGACGTCCTCAGTTTGTATGCCCTCACTGTTCACTTTGACTCTACATCACTCTTTATTAGAAGGAGTCTGAGAAGTCCTTGGTTTGTACGCTCTCACTGTTCACGTTGACTCTACTTCACTCTTTATTAGAAGGGAAGAATGAGAAGTCATCAGTTTGTGCGCTCTCACTGTTCACGTTGACTCTACTTCACTCTTTATTAGAAGGGAAGTATGAGAAGTCTCCAGTTTGTATGCTCTCACTGTTCACGTTGACTCTACTTCACTCTTCATTAGAAGGAGAGAATGAGAAGTTCCCAAATTGTACGCTCTCACTGTTCACGTTGACTCTACTTCACTCTTCATTAGAAGGAGAGAATGAGAAGTCCTCAGTTTGTACGCTCTCACTGTTCACGTTGACTCTACTACACTCGCTATTAGAAGGCAAGAATATCTACTCATATAAAATTAACGTGACTTTGCTAATCCAACGACGAAACATTAAATTTATGGGTAAGTGAGCATCGCCGGACAATAGGATTGTAACACCACATCTAGGTATAACATGACGTTTTAATGCTACCTTCAGACTCAAAGTCGTCTACAAACGATAAATGGTCAGCCATAACTGAAGTGTATTCTGCGGGAGCAGTAGCAATCCTCGTAGTAGAAGGATTGGGTACATCTAAAATTTTAGTACAAATTCATAAAGAAAATGTTGCTTTACAATGAGATGAGAGCTGACTAGCATTATTCTTTATTCATGTAAAATATGTACAATCGGTTATAATTAATTATCGTAATGCATAATTTACAAACGCATGGTCCTAATTATGGCACGCGTTCAAATGGGCTAGCTACTATGTCAGGCATACAGTCCAGCTCGACTATTTAAATTTTGAATTGCCTAGCTAGGCCGTGCATTCCGGACTGTACTTTTGTCACGAGGCGTTCAGCTGAGCGCTATAACTTAAGCCAGAGACTATTTAGTCCGCGCACATTACGTTTTACTATATGTATCTAAATAATGCTCCAAAAGCGGCTAACAGCTTAAAACTTTAATTGTTTATATTAAAACAACTATATAACTTAGAATTAGCGTGAAAATACTATAGAACAAAATGTTATTACACTAAGCACATTACTAAATAAAATTTCTCAATTGACAATTCAGCCGGACGCTCCGTTTGTCACACAGAGCCAAGCTAAGCTTGCTGCTTGTCACAGTAAGACTAGCTTAGCAATAAAATTGTACCATAGTAGTCCAGCTAAGCTATAGTTCACCCGAACTAGTTGAGTTGGACGCGTGACATAATTTGGCCCTGGCGCACGCATCTTATCGTAAATGATGCATAAGGATATATTTATGTATCTAAATTTAATTCGTTTACAAGCATAAATGATACAGAAGTAGAGTTTTCCAAAATCCTACAACAGCAGTTGTTACATTGATATTTATTTGGTTTCTTGGCAATCGGCACTACAACTGTCCTAATGCTTTTTTATCAAAAACTAATGAATTTTTAACAATATTGTCTTTTATACGGCTTACACATTATAAAATAGAGCTACGGAATTGTTAAATTGAGTAAACAATTGTAAAATAAAGTTACACACTTTATGGTTATAGATACAAATTTCAATACTTGTCATGTACTACTATGTAATATTTATCCAAATGTGAAAAAAACGGAAGTTGTTTCGCAGAGAACAATACAAAAATTACATGGTTCAACCAAGCACTGCAAAGCAATAATAAAACGATATCATTTGTTTATTTGAATGGCTGAAGTATAATCGTATTGTCTTTTATGTGGAATACTGTACAACCCGGCAACCTCTTATTCCAGGTCTCCGGTGTCTTGAACCGACAGACAATCTGCAGTTCAGCATAACAGCCACTGATGGGGTTAATTAATAGGGAATGTGATCCTTCAAAGGACCGAGGCCTCTAAAATACAAAAACGAAAGCCATACATTTAGATCACAAAACAAAATGCATGACGCAACCGAATTCTCGTCTCGAATTTTGATGATTAATAAAAACGTAAATATTCCATTCTAAAATTAAATAATGTAACAACCAAATATATTCATTATGAAGTACCAATGTTTATTTTGTGGTTGGCAAGCCCCATTTTTAATGTTTGTAAAAACTTCTATGTCCAAATGATAAGAAGAAATGGTCCAAATCGGCGTTTATTACAAAAATGTTAAAATGATTGTGCGTGTGCTACCTACCGCTATCTCGCGGCTTATCTACTACTTCAGCAGCTTTGCCATCATTGGTAGCTGCGGCAGATTGAGCTCGAAGACCGCTGTGATAAATCCGCAAGCTCGCTGTCGGATCTGTTGCCTCAGCAAACACAGATTCTATAACATTATTGCAACCATGGAACTGTTATTCCTTATAATAATACTAACTGCACGCAAGTCAAAATTTGAGAAGAATAAGCAAGTAGGCTCAGCCTAATAATAAAGTTGCACAGAGTTTCAACCTATTGGACACATATTCTCTTCTTAATATTATTGCAACCATGGAACTGTCATCCCTTGTAATAATACTAACTGCACGCAAGTCAAAATTTGAGAAGAATAAGCAAGTAGGCTCAGCCTAATAATAAAGCTGCACTGAGTTTCAACCTATTGGACACATATTCTCTTCTTAATATAGAATTGTGTAAAAATACAGCAAAGAAGCTAGGAAACGAATATGTACAAGGCTTTCCTGCTACCATTTATCGCCGATCACTGCCCAAACTAAACTGAAGACATTGAGTCAAAGCACCACAAAAATATGTTATATAACTTCGTCGCAAATTTTAATTTTACTTCAAGGGTTTACCAATGCCAAGCAACACTGGTAAATTCAGTAATTTCAATTTTAAGAACATCAGTTGAATTCATAGCTTCTAGTTTCCCTTAAAATCTCATCGGACCAAACTGATTCATTGGCTGGATACTGACTGTGAGCAATACGTTGTATGTCTAACGTATTTACTTCGTTCAGTTCGTCTGCTTAACTCACACCCGA
>JASANE010028794.1:0-62616 GCA_030248225.1 Trileptium ribeirensis | reverse complement strand
CCCACTTTGGCGTACCGACTGCAAGTGGGTACAGACCGACCGAAAATTTAACCCCAACTCAAAGGTAGGCATAATGCCCCTCATTGCATTCGTCGCGTCGAGACATCTTCAACGATGCCCGGCGGGTCTCCATCCGTCGCCCCGTTAACCCGGGACGGCCGAAAATGCGCCCCCACTTTTTGCCGACACTCTCTTTAACGGTCTTTAACAGTCGTGATTTTAGTGCCCCTCTACCCGCCGCCGTTAAGGTAGGGAAAACACCCCTCGTTTGAATCGCCTTTCCAAGGCGAGTTCAACGATGTCCGGCGGGCGTCGCTCCGCCCAACCGTTAGAGCGGGAGAGCCCGCCGAAACCCTGTATGCTAATACATGTCGGAACCCAAAACTGGGTCCCGACCCGCCACTGCGTCTACCCCCTCATGTTTGGTATCGTTCGGCCCCGTTTTTCGTCCTGGGACCGAATTTCGCCCCAGCCCCTCGAAATTCCCTCGGGAACCCCTGTCCCGACTCCCTTCCCCTGTCCTTTCTTTTTTCGTTTTCTTTTTCTCTTTCTTTCCACTCTCTCTAACCGACTTCTTTGGTCGGTTGTCGTCGTTGCTGTCGCCATGTGTGTGTGCGTGTGTGTATGTGCTGTTGTTGTTGTTGTTGTTGTTGTTGTTGTTGGGTTGTGCTAATGCTGTTGTGGTTCTGCATGTTTCTAGTGTGGCCTCGAGCGACCTTTCTGTCGCTCAGGTCGCCTGTGTGTCTCATGTGTAATGTGTGCTCATGAGTAGTGTATGTGTATGTGTAGGAGTATAGATATGTATGCATTTGTATATATATATATATATATATATATATATATATATATATATATATATATATATATATAACATATAGGAAACTGACAAAAAACGGGATGCGTGAGGACAAGACGTGCAAAACGACATTAAATTCGTGAGTTTTACGGACGGACTGGACGCCTAGGAATAGGACTGACGGGGGGGTAGGTTTAGGGCCCTCTCATGGGTCCTGGGAGTTCCTGAATAGGACCCCGGATAGACCAAAAGATACTTAGGATTGTGCTGCGCCCTAGAACACGAGATAAGTTCATTCCTACCTTCGGTTCCCCCCCTTTGGGACGTCCAAAGACGTCCTGTCGGGATATTTGAAATCTAACTAGGAATGCTAGGAATTCTAGGAATGTTTGGCTTTATCTTGTAAGCCGACATGTAAACGTGCAATGTTTGCACGTTTATCTATGGAGAGGGCGACGAAAATTTAGCCCCAGATGCCCTCCAAATAAGCTTAATTAGGTGATGGATGAGGCAGCTAACTCGCTAAATAGCAGAAATTTGGTTTTAAATCAGCGAGTTAGCTGGGGGAAAATTTGATGAATGAGGACGAGGAGGCGAAGAAGACAGATTCCAGCTTACTTCGAGCGTATTTACGTACCAAACTTGGGTTTGAAATTTTAAATCTGACGGGTGATTTAATCGATTTCGTGGGACATCTGGGGGTAACGACCAAGCTAGATTATGCAAGGGGTTTAAAAGATCTGAGTAATGGGTTTAGGATAAGTTTCTGACATGAACTTTGGGGGTACAGATGGGCTAAAATCGGAGATTTTGGGAGAAAACTCGCAGATGGTCGACCTCCGAGTAATCGGAGGGTTCAAATTTGATGTCGGCGATTTCGATTGAAGCCGACTCTCTCTAACGGGGTCCCAGGGTTTACGATAGCTGTCAAAAATAAAAGTTGGGAAATTTTTCGATTGGGCGCCCGGGTTTGACCTCGAAAAAGTGGGCGTCAAGAGAACGTCGCCGATTGGATGGCGACAAAATCGCCATGCTTCAACACAGCAGAAAATTTTGAAGCGACGACTACCGCGTCGTCTCTTGGAATCAGTTCGACTTCGGCAGCGCGGAGTTCGGTCGACTCTACTGACCGGCTCCGACGCTTGAGTTTTATTGTATTTATTTCGCAACATTTTCGACTTTCCCGTGCTTTCTTCTTTTTGTTTTTGGTTCGCGTGTGGAATGGAGTTCGATCGTTGGAGGACCCGCGTAGACATCTTTCGTCTCGCGGAAGGGGACTAGCTATTGCTGTCCCGGATCAAAGGTTGTAAGTCAGAAAGAGAACTGAACAAATGGGGGTTTATTTTCCCCAGAGCGAAGTGTAACAGGCCGTTGAAATTTGAACGAGTGTCGCACAATCCTACCTTCGATGGTTGGACCAGACGCCCGTCTGAGGGCGTCTTGTTTTTGTTGTCATCTGAGTACACTTTTACCTGTTCTTTGACCAACCTCCTCGAGTCGAGTTCCGTTTAGGCATCGCGATCGAATGCACGGGGGGGTGTTAGGTTGTGAACCCAAAGAAGCCGAAGTAGTTCTGATTCCCCGTGGTCATAGGTAAGACAAATCACTGATGGACGCCTCTCGTCCATGTTTTTCATGACTTCTCACTTTTGAGTTAGGGCTGTCGAATTTTCCTGAGCTGACCACGGTAAAATTTTACCATGAACACGTAAGGATTTGCGTTTTTCCTCTTTTCTGCTTATGGTTACGGCTTACAAATTTTCAGCTTAATAGACTGTCCGACACTCATGCCGCTGCTTGAGTGCGGACTGACTCTGCAGATAGGGACAGGGGACCAGCCTCTGTCGGGCTTTAGGAAGCCCCAAAATTTCGTTTATTAATTCGAGCTAAGAAAATTTGGGGAAACGGAAAAGATTAAACAAATTCTAAGAACATTAAGCTGAGCATAAGGTGTTTTGCTTTCTGATTGCGATGATTGCCGCGCACAAAAGTGGCCAGATTACTTCAACCTCAGTTAGGGTTTGTTTGACTATCATAAGAGAAGCATCAGTGCCTTGTACGGAGTCCAGCCCCGACCGCCTAAATCCTTGACAGCCCCAATGACCCTACAGCCTAAGCTCTAGTAACAGATACTGCCTCAAATGTGTACCTCGAAACTGTTGCGATCAGGTTAGAAAGTTTACCAGGTTTCACTACCGCACAGACCTGTGGTTAAGCTCAATGGTAGTACGTAGGAAGCCACACGCTACCAAAACGAACCGACGGCATGGCTGGGTACCAAAATCGGCCACGCCAAACACTTTCTAGGGCACGTTAGGGTGCTCAGTGTTCAAAATGAAATCACAATACTCCCATTTTAATCAAGAAAAAATCGGGACCTCTTGCGAATCATTTTGACCTCAAACCGAGCAAGTGCAAAACCCCGTTTTCTTTTTGGAGCGACTTGATCGCTGAGTTTAAGCAGTTTTTATTTTTATCCCTGGTTGCCCGTTAGGCTATGTACTATGTAGGCTCCTGCTTGGTTTTTCATCGTTACTGTCTCTCTCCTTTTTCAGTTTCCCCTGTTAGGTTTCGATCCTGCACGGAGAATTTAAGTCCGCTGCAGATCTTGCAGTTTTAACCACTCGACTATCGAGTTCCAATGAAATTTGTTAAAATTTCAGTGATAACTCAACTGCACAGTTTCGATAGTGCAGTGAGACGCTGTACAATTTCGATGTGTACAGTGTAATAAGGCAATAGGATAAGCGATAGAGAGAGGACAGAAAAGAGAAGGGCAACAAAGGAAACAAAGGAAAAGAAAAGAGAAAGAAACCGAGCAAAGAAACAACAGCCAAAAAGAGGACGCAAACGCGTCCGCGAGCGAAATACCCACGCCCCCTCGCCCGGTAGAGTCCCAGAGGCAAATTGACCGGCTCATCAGTCCCACCTAGAATTCTACCGAAACTGTGGAAAAGGAGAACTGAGATCGTCGAGAAGTTACTAGAGGCAACTCTTCAACGTAAACCAAACGGCACCCCGGACACGTACTGCAGGTCTTAGCTGTTACCCTTCCACCCGAAATCGACTCTCACCGGCATAGGCAGGCTAACCCTACGTTAATAGTAAGGACCCAGAATAGTCGAACTCCCTGCTGGACTACTGGAGACACAGAGACAAGAGGAATTGGCAAGGGATGCAGAATCGATCCTAGGGACGGGAGCCTCGGTTCACTTGCTCATCATAGGGGTATTCTGTTTATAATGTATTGAACTTCGGTATTCGTTTGTTTGTACAGTAACTGTTCAATTTTCTGTATATAGTCCGGCATTTCACTGTACCATAGCTCATTCGTTTAATATAACCGTATTCGGAGGTATACAATGAGTTGATGTTTAACTTGCACGATAATTTGCGCCCTTTTCTATGGCAGAAGCGCAGTGCCGACCCTAACCTTTGTAGCAGTAATCACCAGCAACTGATTTATCGTGTTTTCATTGGTCTACAGGCCAGCTCGGCCCCCTTGTCCGCGCCTAGCAGGCCTACGACGAGCCCAGTAAGTAGCATAACCATTCCCCTTCTTCCGGCACTCCCATTGCGTAATCGTAGCGCCGCGCGTTATCGGAAGCGAATTTCGAAGCACGCCAGACAAATAGCCCGAGCAATATCTGATTTAGCTCACGTTCCGCACCAGACGTCTCGGGTATAGATTTTGGTCCGGTACTACCGGGAACGACTTCGCTCGCACCACCCTTTTCTCTTTTTGCACTAGACAAGGGAACGAATGCTTGGACTGTTGGATTATTGCTGTCTTCGTTTGTATTTTCTCGTGTGCCTTAACGAATACCCTTTATCAACTGACACTGTGCGTAACTTTGAATAAAATCTTGAAAATCACTAGGTGCGTCTCGTGTTGTTGCACTCTCAGCGTGATAAAAACGTCCAAGTGGACGGGCCGACCCTTCGTGCCACAGCTTGCGGATGCCGATACCCCAAGCCTTGACACGAGCGGTCCGCCGCTAATATTGACATAGTCGTTTTAATGATCTTGCAGCGAGAATGGTCCTTAAAATTAATTGTCAAACTCACTCGTATAATGGTTACGCTCGCGCCGGAGACAAAATTTACTAGGAAACTTTAGCACTCGCTACTAACTCAGTCAAGTTACCACGCTCCAAAATCGATAGTCCGACGATAAACTCTCAGGGCATGTCGGAACCCTGTGGGGGCCACATAGGCTACAAAGAATAGAGTGTTCAACTAAGGATAAACTCAGCGGAACTCAAAACTTTCATGGCAAAACCAAACTTATCACGCATTTTATTTTGGTTTATAATAGACAAAATCAACTTCCATTAGACTAGGACAGGGAATATTGGTTTGACACTATGACCTGTGAGCAGGTTTCGGTGTCAACCTCCCTGGGGGACCTCAGCGATCATACCAAAATACTAGACACGTGCGCAACCAATCGGGCGGGGTCCGAACACACCCCGTGAAGCGCGCCTGCGGCCTGCTAAGCTCCGTAACTTCTTGGGTCTGACCAAGAAAAGTGGCTAAAATATAAAACTTAGGGTCCACCCTTGAGGTTACGATAGCCGGGGTCGTATGGGCATGGTGTTAGGAAGTTGCGCCATGCAGCTGCGTCACCGTTATTACATGGGGTGTGGTGTTTCTTCGGTGGCGGTTTGGTTGTTTTTTTTTTCCTGGGGGGGGGTGGGTTTTGGTTGGCGGTTTTGGGTTTGCATGCGTTTTGCTGTTGGGGGTCTTAGTGAACTATTTGATTGGTGCACTAATATTTTTTCGCTGTATTGAATAGTGCAAAGGTGTAGCTAGCTGTTAATTATTTACACGAGATTAGTAAAATAACTGATGAATGAACTGTGCAGGCGCCCTATAGTTTTGTCTTTTATTAGTCTCTGCAATTATTGTAACAGGGCCATTCCGGCCCGTTACCCGTAGTTTTCATGTTTTCGACGTCAAAATTGTTTAAGAACACAAAGAACTCATTTGGGATCAGAATGGCGATGTTTAGTGGTGTGAGCCAGTGGCAACATCGTTTTGCATGTCAATGCCTCGCTTATTAATATATATGTTGTAGTTTACCGTTTGATAATGATTTCCGTAATATGCCGTATTCAGTATACATAAATCAATTTTTTATTTTACCATTTGATAATGATTTCCGTAATATGCTGTGTTCAGTATACCCAAATCAATGTTGTATTTTACCATTGGATAATGATTTCCGTAATATGGCGTATTCAGCATACTTAAGTCAATGTTGTATTTTGTAATTTGACAATGGTTTCCGTAATATGCCGTATTTAATAAGTTATCATTCGATTTCAATTTTCAAAGAATGCCGTACGTTATCATTTGATGACCCTTTTACCATTGTATGCCGTTGTTTGTTAAGTTCTTGTATGATTACTGGGACGAGTGTTGTGCTATATGATTCGGATGAAATAGCGAAAATTAGGATGTCCTAACTGATTTGTGAGGCTGGAAATTGAGCCCTTACCGATAGAAGAAAGAGAATCACTCGGAGCTCAACCAGTCGTCACTAAACGTTAAACATTTTGCAGTTAGGGCCGTCCGGGAATAGGAGGTCCCTGGCTGTGTGCCCAAATTAACCAGTTCATAGAGATTGAAACTGAAAATATCAAGTCTACCTGTTTTAGCCGTAAGCGATGGTCCAGGAAAATAACAAGCCGCAACAAGCTGAAAATTGCTAGTACGGTAAAATTCGAAATTACGGAGAACGTTGGAGGTCGGAGTAATTTAACGACCCGTAATCGTCTAGTGCACCATGATCCGGGAATATCCGGAGCATGTTGGTAGAGTATTTTGAGGATTTTTACCGGAAATCGAATCTCTCCGGACAATGCTAGAACCCCGCTCTTAAAGTACAACGATAACCGCTACTTACGCTAAGTTGGGTTGTCCTGACAGTAACAGGACTGCTACTCTTATAGTTAAATCATACTATATGTATATATCTATGTATGTATATGTGTCTATTATATGACTGCGTACGAATACCAGGCTTTTTGCGCCCTCCCTCACCACCTTGAACGTTTTCTCCCTGTGCGTATCTTAGGTAAACCCCCCCTTTGCGTCGTATTGTTCTGTTATAACTTGCCTTGATACGAATGATACAAGCCCACACCCTCCTGCATACTAGTTGTCGCACCCCACTTCTGAACTGGTGCATGTGACCTCTCGTTTTGCTCATCTTAACTAGACAAACCCAACGACGTGCGCCGGACTCCTGCCCGATTCCACGCTGACCCGCTGTAGGCACTCAAAAGTGCCCCAGTTCCTGCCGTCAACCACTAGGGGGCGCTAGTTATTCGAGATTTTTCTCTTAGTTCCAAAACGGGCGAACCGCCCGTCATTGTGTTCGTCTCGCCGGGACCTTTCCGAAAATACCCGGCGGGCCACGCCAGTCGCCCCGTTGACTCGGGACGGCCAACGAAATCGCCCCTACCATCACCGCCAATCTCTCTAGTCGTGTTGATCTTAGCACCCCTTTAACCTCTGCCTTTCTGACAAGGATATCCAATAATCGCAATTCAATGGCGAGCCCAACGATACCCAGCGGGCGTCGCTCCGCCCAACCGTTAAGGCGGGAGAACCCGCAAGACCGTACATACATGTCGGGACCCAGATGTGGGTCCCGACCCGATATTACGTCCACGCCCCTCGTGTTTGATATCAATCGGCCCCATTTTAGGTCCTGGGACAGAATCTCACCCCAGCCCCTCGAAAATTTCCCAGGATTCCCTTTGTCCCGCTTCCCCTCCCGCGCCGTTTCTCTGCTTCTTCGTGTCCTCGCTGTCCTTTCGCTTTTTCTTTTCGCTCTCTCTGACCGACTTCTGGTCGGTTGCTTTTGTTGTTGTTGTTGTGCTGTGTGTGTTGTGCGTGTACTTGAGCGACCTTTCTGTCGCTCAGTTCGCCCATGTGTCTCGTGTGTATTGTGTGTGTTCATGTGTATTTATGTGTATGTATATGTAAATATATGTGTTATATATATATATGGAGGACATGAAAAAACAAGGACGGACGAGGACAAGACGTAGAAATTTTCTTTAAATTTTAACGGTTTACGGACGGACTGGACGGTTCGAAAGGAAGGGGGTGTGTTTAGGGCGTTCCCGCGGGTTTTCGAGGCCCCCGAATAGGGCTCGCGTCTCGCTAGGAGTCCCATGGAGTCTGCCCTACCTGCGGCCTCGAGATGGGTAAATTTCCGTCGTCGGTTCCCCCGTTAGAGGTGTGAAAACCATCGTGATCAATTGGAAATCACGAAAGAACGTGGTTATTTCTTGACGCTCTGAGGTGTCCTCATGAAAAGGGTCACCTTCACATCGCGATTAGCTTAATTGCGTGGGCGGCATATCGAAACTACAATGACCACGCTGGATGGGAAGATCAAACAATCCAAAAGATCGGGCAGATTGTCACTTTGAAGAAGGAAATTACCTGACCCGAAAGTCGTTGCTAGTGGTCTAATTGAGCGGGGACCGGATATCGTTCAAATCTTGTGGGCGTTGGATTAAATTTCAACGAACATCGGATGTTAATTGCACGAAATTGGGACTTCAAAGCTCGACTTCGGCAGTGCGGAGTTCGGTCGACTTTACAGACCGGCTCCGACGCATCTCTTTTACGTTGTTTTGATTATTCGTTTCATGCTTTCTGGTGCTCTTTTCCCGCTTAGCGTTTGCAATCGGATTCGACGATCGGAGGACCCGCTTAGACCACTTCGGTCTCGCGGAAGGGGACTAACGATTGCTGTCCCGGATCGAATATTGTAAGTCAGGAAAACCTAGAGCATGGGGGTTTATTTTCCCCGGATGCAACAGTGACAGACCATTCATCGAAAATTTTGTTTGACTGTAGCAAAGCCATTTCCCTGTAGGGTAACATAATATTGATCATTAGACGTCCCGCCTCTTCTGCCGACTTGCTAAGTTTCTTAAACCCCTTGACAAACCTCCTGGTGTGGAGTTCCGTTTTGGGCGTTTTCGGGGATTGCACGGAATTGCTGTGGAGCATAGGACCTATTGCCGAAGTCCGCCTGATTCCCCGTGGTCTTAGGTAGGACAAATCAAAATGGACGCCTCTCGTCCACGTTTACATGCCTTGCCGCACTTGAGTTAGTGTTATCGAATTTTCCTGAGCCGACCACGGAAAAAATTTTCCAGTTAAACTGTAGCAGTAGGAACTTGCTTCGTTGTTTACGGTTACGGTTTCCAAATTTATAGCTTAGTTGACCGTTCGACGCTCATGCCGTGTTTAGGCTCGAACCGACGTCGCAGTTAGTAACGGAGGACTAGCCTCCATTGGGCTGTAGGAAGCCCAAAGAATTTCGTTTATCTGAATGAGTTAGGAAAATTTGGGAACATAAAAGAATGAACAAATTCTAAGTACTTTAGCTTGAGCTTAAGGTGTTTGCTGTCCGTGAGGAGCAACGTTGGCAGACCCCCTCGGCTGGACTGATAAGCTCTTGTTTTACAGCGAGTTTGTGTTCATCTATTATTGAAAGTCGCAGGACCATTGCACGGGTATAGGCGGATTTGGTAGGCCTTCTAATAGGCGGATTTGGTAGGCCTTCTAAATAAACAAGAAATTCACCCAGACGACTGACCGAAGCAACATTAGGGGACTACCCTGACCCCGACGTGAACCAAAAGACTGGAGGGGTGATGCCCCCAGCCGCCCAAAATTCCGTTTAGTGCCGCGCGCTGACCACTCAAAGATGAGGCGTTAGACTAATGCCCCAAAATCAATTCAATCGAACTATTAAGATTACTGGTGTTTCACGTGATACAGTTACATGGTCCACGTTCAGGACTAACGTCCGAGAAACCCGCATTATCAAAATAGCCCGACGGTGTGCCCCAGCGTCATCTTCAGCCGTAGCCCCTCGCGGGAGACACTCTCTGTGCGCCCGCTTTCAAAAAATGTATATTTACCAGACCAACAAAGAGAATTTGCCCCGCTTTCGCTCGAGCCGTTTAGGCCCCAGGGTAAGCGAGTGCAAAACCATGTTATTTCTTCGAAGCGACTTGATCGCTAAGTTTAGCTTGGTTCTACAATTTATCCCGAGATGCCCGTTAGGCCATGTACTACGTATGCCCAAGTTGTAGATTTTTTCTCAATTTCCTTTTTCACCTTTTATAGATATTCGATCCTGCACGGGGAATTCAAGCCCGCTGCAGAATCACGAGTATTAACCAGTCGACTTCGCGTCTGGTAACAGCGACTATTATGTTGGCGATAACTCGACTGCACAACATTGCAGTCGAGACACTGCATTACTGCAGTGTATAAAATACTAAGGCAAAAGGATGAGCGATAGAGAGAGGAAGCGAAAGACGACCACCAAGAAAAGTAAGGGGCACAAACGCGTCAGGGGCGAACCGCCTCGAACCCCCTCGCTCCAATTGCTGTCTCATTTCTCAATTTTATTAACTATATGCCATGTTGCAGTATCAAATTTACCACGGCTTATACATTTGCAACATGAAGGTGAAAAGTAAAAGCGAATAACGGTTTTATAAAATTGTTTCGAATAAATTTTGAAGGTAGCACATAACCAGCGTGTGATAGAGAAGAGATAGCACAAATTTTAAATTCTAGAACTTCCTATATTTTAAATGCAAATTTTATTGTTTGTCAATCAATCATTCATTCATTCGTCCATTCATGGGCGGTTCCGGAGGGTGGACTAGGAAATTGCAGCCCCCAGAAATCAAGATCCGGAAAAGTTTACTAAAGAAAAATTGTAGTCATTCCCCCACTATTTTTAGGAATCGCCGCCCCTACATTCATTCAATCAATTTACTACCAAAAAGTATTTGAACTATGGTACAGAACAATCAATAGATCTAAAAAGTTAACTGGTAATTATTTATGTAGACAGAATGTGGAAAGCAATGATCATTTTACGTCGTGGTAAATTAAAATCTTGTTGTAAACGTATATGGCAGAGTCGATTTGGTTGGAGGCAAATATAATTTGAACACAGTTGGTAATAAAGTTATGTATTGATTTGAGCTAAGAATTTGCAGATTAGAATTTAGGATGATCCAATTATATGATGATATTCGAGATAGAATATCGGCAGGTATAAAAATTATTCCAAAAAGATCCTAAACCGTGGAAAAAGACTACCGAATGCCACACGCACTGAGCAATTCGAATCGTTATCAAAAAATATTCTTACAACATTGTTTTTAAAGAACAATAGAAATTTGTAGTCGGTTTAAGCAAGAACAATTAATAAAAATTCGCAGAACGTTACACACTCAGTTACAGTTACTTACTTTCCCTTATCCTCTGATGTGGCCATTCCTCCGTTTCTCGGCTTACCTTACCCACCAATTAATTACAGGAAGTCCCTAGGGCGATTGGATACCTCTTTGGGAGTAGGGCTCACCCGAGGGCCTTTGGGGGCATCGACTACGCTCTATGTTTACCAGGCTGTTTTGTCCACTCCCAAAAATACTCCAGCGCGATTTTCGATATCCCAAAGAACTTTAGGGGTTACAAATACTCTCACAGATCCTTGGGGGTCAGCAAGCGAAAATCCACCACGTCACGAGATGAAGGAATGGGCTTGACCATGTATCATGTTCATTTGCAAATTTTTTATTACAAATACTTTGCGTAAGTTCTTGGTTTTAACCTCAATTTCACATCATCTTTTTTAAAATATATTTTTGTATTTTGTTTTAGATACGTTTATTTGCTTCAAATGTATAGTGCGAGACTTCATAAATGAAAGTACGAAAAGATTGTTTATATATAGTAAACATATGATTTTGAATTCTGGTAAGTTACAATGTTTTAGCTGTTTCAGTGTTTTCATGATAGAAAGCCACGTATAGCATTGTGGTTTATTCAATACATTGGGAACTGCTACACACAAGTACGTCAAACAATTCAACAGTATTGAATAAACGTTAAAGCAAAGTTTCTGAGCCAGGTTGTTTTGAAAACAGTAAATCCGAGAATGTCTAACAGTGGACGACGTGATGATTCTCGACTAATCGCTTCATTGAAAGGCACCGCTATTTTGCGTTATCTGTGCTATGTTAGAATAGTGCTGTGTTAGCTTATAGGTAAATATTTCCACCGCAAAAACAATACTATCTATCGCGAGAATATGAAGGAACGTACGTCCCGCGATAACAATCATTTTCTTTTTGCGGGAAAAATTTCTCGATGTCGACTTGTTCCAATTATCTTTGTAGCTTTTATATTTGTTCTTTATACGATGCGTAAAACCATGTTCCATCATTTTCTGTCCGTATTCCAGCAAACGCCTTCGAATGTACGGGCTTAGTTGTAAGGATATAGCAATATGTTGCTGGCATGCTGATGCGTATTTACCTAGTAAAATATGTTTTTTTCGAAATTTTCGTTGTAAGTAGTATGCTGCATTTTCTAATGGCCAAAATGCAACCGTATTCTCATTAGCAGCAACATATTGCATTCCGTTCATAACAGAATCCATTTGTTCAAATTCTTTATTAGCGATTAGCTGTGGTAATGGATTATATTGTCCGCATGTTTTCTGTTCAGCATAGTCGTTTAACAGTACTTCGAAAACTGCATTGTTCAAGCCAAAACTTATCAACCTGTATTTGACGGATGTACTCACAGCTTTTGGCTTATTTGAGAGCACCAACCAAAGATTTTCCTTCGTCTCTAAAAATTCTGCAACATCACAGGGTATTAATCTATTAAGCATCAATCCTTTGCTCATTCGCATTACATATATCGCCAATAGGGACCATAAAATGAGGATAGTAACGTGTGCAACCGGGAACATTTGAAATGCCTGACTACTAGTGGTAGTTCTGAGTAGATATCGTCTTCGAAACGGAATATTGTACAAATAATCTGCGTAATGTATTATAAACATGCGTAAATTGCTGAATGATGCTGATGCTTTGGATTTGCCTTTGAAATTTGCTTCAAACCAGAGTAGTCCAGCCGCGACCGCCAATACTGTTGTGTAGCAAGCCACCAACATACCAAAGGAAACCAATGCTTTGCCGCTAATGCTGATATTTTCGCAGTTGTCATGTTCAATGCAGGATACATGGGATGGGTGAACTATAGCGCCAAGATTGAACTGACCCCACGATATTTCTCTGATAAAATCAATCACATTTTGCGGATCTTCGGAGGGACATAGAAACGGAGGAACTATGTCGATCGCATTATTTGCTAACGCACCCACTAATCCAGTTGAATAGAAGCTTTTATTACTGGCCCGAGGTCGGCCAACGCCAAATTCAACAGTTGGAAATAGAACTGATTGCACATTGTTGATCTTTGCTATTGACAACAGTTCACTAGTTATCTCAAACATCCAACCCTTTCGCCGGCAGGAATGCCACTGTTGTCTCCTGACGCCTGTTGCATAAAGCTGTTCCGTCGCACAATCCATTACGTACGGTGGATATGGTAATAACCCAAGCCTCATTTTGTCATGAAATTGACCCAATAATTCTTCCGCTATAAACACAAAAGCTAGAATTACGTAAATAACTACAATGCATACAAAGCAAATTATATTAAACTTTTAATTAGCGAGTTTTGCCGCCGCTGCGTAAATTTCATGCAGATGTGAGAATGGTTGATTCATTATTCGGTTTCAGTCATTCCATCGCATATAGCCAAATTATCTGTGGTTCGACAAAAACATATATATGCATACGCACATTGGAAGTAGAGTACGCTCGCCATTTAAGGAACAATTAGATTTCACAGACGTCTAATAAGGAACAACTACTAGTTTTTGCCGTTTTACTAAACAACAAGAAGAGCAACAATGACCAAAAATATATGAATCAGTAGATCTTGAGTAATCCTTTACAGATGCTAATTTTCACAAGAAGAGCAACAATGACCAAAAATATATGAATCAGTAGATCTTGAGTAATCCTTTACAGATGCTAATTTTCACAAGAAGAGCAACAATAACCAAAAATATATGAATCAGTAGATCTTGAGTAATCCTTTACAGATGCTAATTTTCACTGTTGTGCTATTATACGTGCAAAAGAAAGAATGCGCAATAAATTTTGTTCCTTATTAGCTAACTTTTCTTCATTTAAGGGGAACAACTACTAGTTTTTGCCGTTTTACTAAACAACAAGAAGAGCAACAATGACCAAAAAATATGAATCAGTAGATCTTGAGTAATCCTTTACAGATGCTAATTTTCACTGTTGTGCTATTATACGTGCAAAAGAAAGAATGCGCAATAAATTTTGTTCCTTATTAGCTAACTTTTCTTCATTTAAGGGGAACAACTACTAGTTTTTGCCGTTTTACTAAACAACAAGAAGAGCAACAATGACCAAAAATATATGAATCAGTAGATCTTGAGTAATCCTTTACAGATGCTAATTTTCACTGTTGTGCTATTATACGTGCAAAAGAAAGAATGCGCAATAAATTTTGTTCCTTATTAGCTAACTTTTCTTCATTTAAGGGGAACAACTACTAGTTTTTGCGGTTTTACTAAACAACAAGACGAGCAATGACCAAAAATATATGAATCAGTAGATCTTGAGTAATCCTTTACAGATGCTAATTTTCACTGTTGTGCTATTATACGTGCAAAAGAAAGAATGCGCAATAAATTTTGTTCCTTATTAGCTAACTTTTCTTCATTTAAGGGGAACAACTACTAGTTTTTGCGGTTTTACTAAACAACAAGACGAGCAATGACCAAAAATATATGAATCAGTAGATCTTGAGTAATCCTTTACAGATGCTAATTTTCACTGTTGTGCTATTATACGTGCAAAAGAAAGAATGCGCAATAAATTTTGTTCCTTATTAGCTAACTTTTCTTCATTTAAGGGGAACAACTACTAGTTTTTGCCGTTTTACTAAACAACAAGAAGAGCAACAATGACCAAAAAATATGAATCAGTAGATCTTGAGTAATCCTTTACAGATGCTAATTTTCACTGTTGTGCTATTATACGTGCAAAAGAAAGAATGCGCAATAAATTTTGTTCCTTATTAGCTAACTTTTCTTCATTTAAGGGGAACAACTACTAGTTTTTGCCGTTTTACTAAACAACAAGAAGAGCAACAATGACCAAAAATATATGAATCAGTAGATCTTGAGTAATCCTTTACAGATGCTAATTTTCACTGTTGTGCTATTATACGTGCAAAAGAAAGAATGCGCAATAAATTTTGTTCCTTATTAGCTAACTTTTCTTCATTTAAGGGGAACAACTACTAGTTTTTGCGGTTTTACTAAACAACAAGACGAGCAATGACCAAAAATATATGAATCAGTAGATCTTGAGTAATCCTTTACAGATGCTAATTTTCACAAGAAGAGCAACAATGACCAAAAATATATGAATCAGTAGATCTTGAGTAATCCTTTACAGATGCTAATTTTCACAAGAAGAGCAACAATAACCAAAAATATATGAATCAGTAGATCTTGAGTAATCCTTTACAGATGCTAATTTTCACTGTTGTGCTATTATACGTGCAAAAGAAAGAATGCGCAATAAATTTTGTTCCTTATTAGCTAACTTTTCTTCATTTAAGGGGAACAACTACTAGTTTTTGCCGTTTTACTAAACAACAAGAAGAGCAACAATGACCAAAAAATATGAATCAGTAGATCTTGAGTAATCCTTTACAGATGCTAATTTTCACTGTTGTGCTATTATACGTGCAAAAGAAAGAATGCGCAATAAATTTTGTTCCTTATTAGCTAACTTTTCTTCATTTAAGGGGAACAACTACTAGTTTTTGCCGTTTTACTAAACAACAAGACGAGCAATGACCAAAAATATATGAATCAGTAGATCTTGAGTAATCCTTTACAGATGCTAATTTTCACTGTTGTGCTATTATACGTGCAAAAGAAAGAATGCGCAATAAATTTTGTTCCTTATTAGCTAACTTTTCTTCATTTAAGGGGAACAACTACTAGTTTTTTCGTTTTACTAAACAACAAGAAGAGCAACAATGACCAAAAAATATGAATCAGTAGATCTTGAGTAATCCTTTACAGATGCTAATTTTCACTGTTGTGCTATTATACGTGCAAAAGAAAGAATGCGCAATAAATTTTGTTCCTTATTAGCTAACTTTTCTTCATTTAAGGGGAACAACTACTAGTTTTTGCCGTTTTACTAAACAACAAGAAGAGCAACAATGACCAAAAATTTTTTTTGTTTTTGTTTTTTTTTTTTTTGGGAAGCTCTGTTTTTTTTCTATATATGAATCAGTAGATCTTGAGTAATCCTTTACAGATGCTAATTTTCACTGTTGTGCTATTATACGTGCAAAAGAAAGAATGCGCAATAAATTTTGTTCCTTATTAGCTAACTTTTCTTCATTTAAGGGGAACAACTACTAGTTTTTACCGTTTTACTAAACAACAAGAAGAGCAACAATGACCAAAAATATATGAATCAGTAGATCTTGAGTAATCCTTTACAGATGCTAATTTTCACTGTTGTGCTATTATACGTGCAAAAGAAAGAATGCGCAATAAATTTTGTTCCTTATTAGCTAACTTTTCTTCATTTAAGGGGAACAACTACTAGTTTTTGCCGTTTTACTAAACAACAAGACGAGCAATGACCAAAAATATATGAATCAGTAGATCTTGAGTAATCCTTTACAGATGCTAATTTTCACTGTTGTGCTATTATACGTGCAAAAGAAAGAATGCGCAATAAATTTTGTTCCTTATTAGCTAACTTTTCTTCATTTAAGGTTTCGATTGGTCAATTTTTATACTGCTGTACTCAAAAACAACAGATTTCGCAACCGAAAAGCTTCAAGTTATCGTAATGCACAACTAAAACCATAAGGTGACCTCGCTATTCATCCGGATTTGCAAAATATGATGGTCAGTGGTGTCACATCAACCTTGCTTTACTGTTATCAGCATGTCAGGTTGGTGTCTTATTTCAGCGCAGAAAATATTTTACAGAAAATTTAGCCCTAGCCAAGTAGTAAGACAGTCGTATAGGCTTTAGGCTTACGCAAGATTCAAGTATAATATATACAAAATATTCAGAGCAGAGTTAAATAATAAAATTATGGAAATGAAAAAAATACGTATTTCAAATAGCCTTAACATATTAAGTACTTTATACTTGCAGAAATTACGGGTTTAACATGGGGAACCGGTTGGCCGGCCTGGGCCATGTTGCTTTTAGGGGCCGGACAGAAAAATAACCGCTCAGGGCGGGGGGTTCGGAGGGCGGGACCCCCCCCCCCCCCCGACTTTGGCTTAGGAATAGTCTAAGGCTTATATAAGTGTCGAAACTTAGGCTAAGGCTAAGGCATAATATATCGGGAACGGCATGGCCTATATTTGTCTCTGGCCCCTAAAAGTGACATTGGCCGATGACCGTATATATCTGAGTACAAATGATATGAATTTTGAAGCTCGTTCGATATTTTTGGACACAGGCTTCTTGGAAATTCCACTGGTACCGCATTTTTCTACCCTCTTTTGTATTTTACTAGGACTTGTCAAGTGTCCCGAGAAAGGAGTTTTGAATTTTTTCATTATTTCATCACCGTCTGTAGTAAATCCAGGAAATTCGTTGTTAAACAGCTGGGATACCGTGGGCGACATATTGGTTTATCGCTTGTACCTTCAAACCGATTATCGAGGCTGACTGAAACAGGTTGTAGCTCCTGTGATCCGGCATCACTATTATAAAAATAACATGTGTCACCTTCAACTGGAGATTGCAAAATTCCACCCGTATGTTGCTGACTGAACATGAAATCAGTGGCACCAAAATTTGTATGCGCATCCATGGCGTTGCTCGGAGTCTCGCATGTGTCTTGACGCTGGACTAGGTGGGACACAGCGTGGTATTTTGGTGTGGTAGACGGGCTACTGTCGCTACAGCTATCTACCGCATCGGCTACAACAAAGGATTCCTCAGATATTGCCTCCCTGTCCACTGGGTGTATGCCACAGTTCTTGAAAGCCTTGATCACAAATTCAGGCTTTGCGGATTTTCGCCAAGCGTCTGTGAAAAATTTTCCGAAACTAACGTTATCAATTCGCATACCAACATTGGCGGCAAAATAACGATGCACAGCATATCTCCAATGTCGCTTTAACTCACGGAACGGGATATTGTCCAGTGGTTGTAATTTATGCGATGTATGAGGTGGTAGGCACTGTAGCTCCACGTTATTCTCAAATGCCATTAGAACAGGGGTGTCATCCTGGTGCGATTTTAGGCCATCGAAAATCAGCAGACAATGCTGGTTTTCTGGAAGCGGCTCCATGAATTTCAGAAAATGACGAAACCATTGTTCAAAACAATCCCGATTCATGTATCCTGTTTCCGTAGTCAAAATTAACGTATTTGGGGGAAACAGTTCTTGAAGCCCGGATTTCTCACGCTTCCCTTTAAAAATTACTGCGGGCGGGATATACCTTTTTGTTGCACTAGCGCAGCACACAACAGTATGGGTCTGGCCACGTTCTCCAGAGACCAAGCACATATTTCGATCCCTTGCTGCATATAACCTTATTCCTGTCCACCACTGTCTACAATCCCGACTCTTCCATGTTGTAGATGAACTGGCGCTTATCATCCAAACCGTACTTGTATAGTTTTTCACCGTATTCTTTGAAAAACCCATCAATGCGTGTCCGGTTGAAAGCAAGTGCGCGGCCCTTCGAAAGATTTTGTGGTTTTCTAACAGTTAAATCATGTCGTCTCTTGAAGTTTCGCCACTAAGTTATTCCTGCTGATTTCGTATCCTGATTGAAACGATCCGATTTTCATTGATCTTGGGCAAAACTGAAAGCAATTTGGCGAAAGCGTTCAGTTAACATTGGAACACCATAGTCGCTGGTTTTCATTACCAAGTTTGCAAGAGTTTTGTCCTCCTCAGGCGAAAGCACAAGTGGGCGACCACGCTGTTTACCCGCTCTGCAAAGACTGTTTACTCTTCGATACAGACACGTTTTTGGAACTTGGTATAAAACAGCAGCCTTCCCCAAGGACTTTCCGTCGTCAACAGCTGCGATTGCATTCTCCATATCAGTTGTTGACCACGCCATTTTCCGCTTTTTAGGCGTGGCGTTTTTTGAATGTTTTTGAGCTGCCTTCGTTGCCATCGTAATCCCTTTTTGTTGCTTGCCACAAATGTTTCGACTGAATTGCTTCGTCCGTGCCATAACTGAAAACCAACTATATACAATTGACTGCTCCAAGAATGCATGATTTCGAAAATAATAGATATTTTCCTTTTCTGTAGTGATTGCAGAAACGATGGTACAGAATTCGGTTCGTGACTTGTATTGAGTTGCTTGAATTGCTGGGCTTTCCTTTATGGTGGTGGGGGTCCTAACCTATGCTCCAAAAACCCCCCAACATATTTTTCCCGGGTTGCTCCCCCATTCCCCCGGATTCGAACCCGCCTACCCCGCCTCCGTTTAGGCGCGCATGTTTTCGAACCATGTGGAGATACCAGATTTGATTATATACACCAATTAATATTGAACAGCATACATGCCGACATGCGGGTAGGGGTGGTTACCCCCTGAGGCCCGGACCCCCTTCCCCAGAGGACGAAAAGCCAGGGGGCCTACCACTCCTGGCTTGTCCGACTGTCGGCATGTATGTTTAAGAGACTACTCGATAACTACAGTAAAAACACGGACTGACTGATTATAAAAATTAGAACAATTCTTCGATACCGTTTTTGAGCCTTTCGATGCCTTTTAAACGCAGGGAGTGTGTGGTAACGTAGTTGAGTTTAGTCTAAAAAACTAGGCCAGTTTGTTTTTTCGTCAAGCCAATTCCTATTACACCAGTTTTGGCGAGCGAGATGCACCCCTGGTCTTTTTCTCCAAAATTAGAACGACACTGTTTATATCGCTTTTGCGTAAAGCCAACAAGGCGTAGACAATATATCATTGACAAGGTATCTCAACCAGCAGAAGCAGAAGCCAGTGAGAGTATTTTAATGACATGGTCGAAAAGTGGGAGGGGCCGGCCACCCCCGCCCCTCCCTGCTGCTGCGCCCCTGCCTCTGACAATATGGTATTTGAAGGTACTGCTATTGTAACTGTTGCTTACGTAAGCATTATGTTTACTGTAGCGTGTTAATTTTGTTCGCAATTTTTTGCGAACCGTTTGCGAAAGATTTGCCTTTATTTCTATCGATTGTACATGAATATCAGAGCTTGATTATCACATTTTATATACTTCTCAAGAAACTATCCAAATGCGCTTTCGTATTTAGAATTTTTGTTTGGGGGGCAGGGCCTGTTGGGGCTCAAGGCCTGTATATAGTTCGAGTCATGCGATTTGAAAACAGAAGAAAAATAAATAAGGGAGACCCTTGGTACTTTTTGCGAGTTTGAAAATTTAGGGGGGCATGGCCCAATGGCCCCCTAAATACGCCAGTGTCCAAATGTATTTAATTTTGACAATTTTTTCTCCGAAATATCAGCCTTCTAACCTGTGGTAAACTTGTGGATTTGTTCATAGCGATTATGAAATAATGCTTGAATAATTTGGCTTAAACTCATAAAATGCCGGCACCGAGGTAGGGGAAATAAAAAAATCTAATGTAGCTAGACTTTATTATACATACGTGCTACTATAGAGTAGGGGCTTAATCCTCCCTGAGGTATCCGAACTTCTTCCCGAAGCCAGGGCACTAGGGGTTGCATTCACCTCGGTAAGGGCACACAGTCTCCTTCCCCACGGGGAAAGCTAAAACCATGTCCAAACCCAACATGATTATGTACATGGGAGCATGTATGAATATCATATGTATATACATACCATGTTTCCCATTTAAGGACCGAAAGCGACATTTAGGGAACATAGAAATTCTACAATATTCTACTGAGTTCCTTAATTGATATGCTCGTTCCTTAAATAGCATCTCCGTGCCCTAAATGTTATACACAGCTAAAATGTTAGTTTTTTTGCTGTTTTGCGCAACAATACTTGAACTAAGTGAAAAATCACAAAAATAACAACGACATTCGAAAGAGCACATCCACAGGATTATGGTAATATAAAAAAATATACACTTACTTACTATGTGGAAGATGTACGCGTCGGCAAAGTTGTGATATTTGCACTTTAAAAAACAATTAGCCGGTATCACGTGACGGCACTTTACAAGCCAAAATACAACTTTATTCAAAAAACTGAAAACGTAGAGTTGTAGTACAGAGCGTTAGTCGCATACATTAAAAATCTTGCCGATATCTGGCTGTGTTTGCGGACAGTATACTAGCTCAAACTTATTTCGTTCCTTAAATAGCGCCGTTCCTTAAATAGTCCCTCTACTATAGGTATCTCTCATGCGAGGGTGAAACGGAGCGAACATTGTTTCATGTGAAAGTTCTTATTCTGATTTGTAACAGGCTATTTTTGAATTTAATACTACTATGAAACCACTGGAACCCTGATCCTATTCGATAACCTAAAAGCCCATCTCCCCTAAACCTGTCGAAACCAACTGCCAAAGCATTAAGCATATGTGCTGGTCTCTATATAACCAAACCAATGTATTCATTATACCGAAAAACCTATATATACAGTTCTTGATGACTTGGACGGTGTAAATTACCAATCTACTGAACACATGCTATATTCTGGAAATCGGGTTTATTGGCCGTAAATGTACTAAAAACTTCTGAAAAGGCATATAATGTACGTGTTAGTTTCTAGATAACAGAATCGTCAAATTTAGTATCCAGAAAAAATTTATATGGATCATTCTTTATCCCTGAAATGCAGCGAAACAAATGAAGTATTAACGCCGCATATTGGAAATCGTGTTCGTCGCTCTTAAAAGCCTTGAAACCCCAAGAAACGTTGGGGTCTAGGTAATAAAACATCGTATTCAGCGTACTTGATAACCTTATAGGCTCTCGTTGCAACGTAATGCACGCAATAACATCACCAAAGTCCAAAACAAAAGATCCGGTGCTAAGAAAATGTAGTCAGCAATCAACGGTAAGTGCAGTGGAAATATGAACATAATGCATTATATATAACCTGAGTTCTTATAAAATATTTATTAATGAAAATGTGGTTATATTCCATATAGGTTCCAAGACGATCCAACGTGAATCAATAAACATTCGCTCTATTTATAAAATACAAGTCCCAGTGTGAAACCCGTTGTCTTTGTGACGCTGTAATATATGAATGAAAGGGAGGATACCCAGCGTGTTCTCAACCACAGTCAAGAACACAGCTGAGTATTGCGGCACAACAATGCAAACAAAAGCCAAAAACAATGTCCAGACCTGACCGCTGTGACAAGACTTGTTTACATAAAGAATTTTTTGCGAAACAAATGATGATACTACGGGTTCTGCTAAAGCAAAAGCCAGTATGAATTGTCCTAGCGAGCGGCAAACCTCGATGAAACCTGAAACAACCCAAGTTAACTGTACGGACTTCAGTTATCAGATTTAGTGTTTGTTTATAGCGATGTTGACCAGAATTCGTTCTTTGGTCAAATTGTAATACGAAGTATTTAGTTTCAAATATCAGAATTTAAACCAAAATCCTATCGATACAAAGTCACAATGTCATTTTATATTTACATTTTTTTATATTTACATTTTCATTATTTACCGAAACCCTATATGTACAGTTCTTGATGACTTGGATGCTGTAAATTACCAAACTACTGAACAGATGCCATATTCTCGAAATCGGGTTCATTGACCATGAACCCAAGAAAAAGGCATAAAATATATGTTCTAGTTTCTAGATAAACACACCATCATATTTAGGATGCCGGAAAACTTATATTTAATAACAGGACGCAGCTGCTTCCTAACACCATGCCCATACGACCCCGGCCATCATAACCTCGAGGGTGGACCTAAATCTTCGCTCATTTGCTAATTTAGCGAGTTTCGTGGTCGGACCCAAGAAGCTATGAAGCTTAGCAGGCCGCAGGCGCGCTTCACGAGGTGTGTTCGGACACCGCCCGTTTGGTTGCGCACGTGTCTAGTTTGTGGATTGTGCCAAGGACCCCCAGGGAGGCTGACACTGACTCCTATTCACAGGTTATAGTGACATGCCAACATTCCCAATCTAGATCTCACTCGGAAGTTGTTTGGATCTCGCGCTTAAGTTGGTATGAGCGTAATATGAATGAAACGAATTAAGTTGCGATGCGAACCTAGGTAAAATTTTGTCTCTACTTTGGCCTATTAGGGCACGAAGTCGGTCAGCAGAAAGTTGACCAATGTGGCCCCAACGGGGCTCCGACAGTTGCCTGAAGGTTCATAGTAGGATTCTTGGCCCTAAAAGATAATTTTATCGCTATCGGTGGATAAGTTGCTGTGGAAAAGTACTTTAATTGGATTGAATAAATTTGACAATGAAGGGCATTGATTGTCTTTTCGATATGCGTGTTAGATTTTGATAATTTTGATGCACCTTACTCTCGTTTTTTTCCTGTTCATTCTTTTATGTTAGTATAAGAAACAAAGAGCACAGGGCGAGGCTTGATCCCTGTAGGTCTCGGCGTGGGACGTTGGCCAGTGGACAGGACAATACGTTTATGACATATAACCGCTGCCAGAAAACGAACACTAGACAGACAGGGGTCGATTTTCTCTTTAGTTTTTTTGCAAAATGTACACGAGTAAAGCATGAGATATGGTCCAGCAATGATAACACCTATGGGGTTATTACAAGAAAAGATACCAGGCAATACGAAATTGGTTATATCGTGCAAATCAAATTATACAGACAAAATAGGCGTTTACTTCTGGGTGCTTTCGCGATATCGCTAGTTGGCTATTGTGCTCCAAAAACGAGCTCCATTGAGCTTCCCAATTTAATTACCCTATGAGTGTTGCGGGGAGATTTGAGGTCAAGGGGGAATAAAACTGTAGAGACGACTGCTCGCTCTGAACGCAGTGATGTAGGACAGACAAAGTGCATGCCAAAAATAACGGACAACGACAATGAGATTAATTGCCTGTATGACATAAAAGTACAAATCAATATATGATACAATATATAACAACTAAGATTGATTCTGCCTGAAGGGTCCTTCATGAAAGTTTTTCTTAATACTCGACCAGTAATGTATGAGCTATAGTTCCCTAGTAAATCCTTTGGTTGCCGGACGGCAATGTAAGTAGTACGATACAGTGAAGTAATTTCAATTAGGTATAATAGGCATTTAATTTGTTTATGTGATCTGTACGACGTTTGTGAGACTGCAAACAACGTATTATGTAGTTCACATTTCCAAAGTGGTGCAACACTATATATGGTCCTTTGTAGCGTGTGCCGATTTTGTAAGATGGGGTTCTACTTTTAGTAGTACCAAATCACCTACATTAAATGACCGCAAACGCGAATGTCTATCGTACTGTATCTTTTGTTGCGCTGAGAGTTTTCGATGTGTTTTCGAGCGATAAATTGTGTATCGCGAAGCTGTTTGAGTAGTTTAGTAACAAAATCTTTGTAGTTATTGTATTGTCGCGGTATTGTTTGCAAAACGCGATCAGACAGCATGTTTGGAACGCCCCCAAACATTAATTCAAACGGTGTGAAGTATATGGAGACGTTCACAGAAGTTCTGTAGGCTAATAGGACGTATGGTAAAAATAAATCCCATTTTTTGGAATTTCTTGAACATAGCATGATAGCATATTAATAAGCGTTCGGTTGAATCGCTCTACCAGGCCATCTGTTTGAAGGTGGTATACAGTTGTTTGTATTTCCTTACAGTTTCAAAGTTTGCAAGTTTATTTAATGATAGCGGAAGTAAAATTAGGGCCTTGGTCACAAAGCAATGCTTTAGGACATGAAAATCTGGTTACTATTTCTTCTACTAATTTTTGAGCGATAGTTTCTGATGAAATGTTCGATATTGGGAATACTTCTGGCCATTTAGTAAAATAGTCCATAAAAACCAGCAAGTAACGGTTTTTGCTTTGGGTTAATGGAAGGGGACAAACGATATCTACACCAAGTTGCTCCATGGGATATTGATTTATGGCTATATTCACCAAGGGAGCTTTGGCAATATTATATTATTTAACCTTTTTACACGTTATGCAGGTACGACACCATCGTTCTACGTCGCGTTTCATGTGTGGCCAACAGTATTATTACTCAATTTTTGCTAATGTACGTTTGTTACCTAAATGGCCACTGATAGGCAGGTTATGATTTTCTTTCAATATTTCATACTGCATAGGTTCAGGTACTACCAGACGTAAATTCTTGTTTTTACGTGACTAATAGCATAGGATATCATTTTCAATTTTAAAACGGTGAATTAAGACACCACGGGGTAACATTATATTTTTTGCGAATTTTGAATTTTTTCAGTTATCGATTTACACAATTGTTCTTTTGTAAAGCTGAAATGGTATTTCGTGTATCAGTTAATACTGCAGCGTTTGTTTGTATTTTAAGTTCATGGTTTTGAGAGATTCGCGATAAACAATCTGCATATTTGTGATTAGAGCCGGGCCTGTGGTCTATTGTAAAATCGTATGCCTGAAGGACTAACAAACATCTTGATAAGCGTGGCGATGTATCCTTCATTGACATTAACTAACGTAATGGATTATGGTCAGTTTGCACAGTAAATCTGCGGCCATGCAGATAAGGTCTAAAGTACTGAATACCTCACTTAATTGCTAAAGCTTCTTTTCTATGGTAGCATAGTTTTGCTCAGAAGCTAGCGTAGGCAACCACATGCTCTTTGTTATTATTGTTCTGGATTAAAATTGCGCCTATGGTATGCTTGCTTGCATCAGTTTGAATGATGAAAGGATTGTCGAAATCAGGTATTTTCAAAATACGATCACTTGTAAGTAATTCCTTTAGAATATTGAATGATAATTGACATTGTCTGTCTACAAAAAGCAATAATTTTTAGTGTTAAACGGTTTAGAGGATAAGCTATCTGTGCGAAATTATTAATAAACTTACGATAGTATGAAGCCAAACCTAAGAATTGCTTAACTTGCGTTACGAGAAGAGGTATAGTAAAACTTTTAACTATATCAGTTTTTGAAGGGTCTTACTTAACACCATGTTGAGTTATAATTTGACCCAAGTATAAAATTTCCTGTTTTAAGAAATAGCATTTTGAAGCATTTAATTTTAGATTTGCAGATTTTAATCGATCACATACAAGGCGTAAAATTTTGCTGGTGTTCCTGAAATGTTTTTCCAAATACAATGACGTCGTCTATGTATACTAAACATTTCGAGTACAATAGACCCTTAAGCGTTATTTCCATTAATCTCTGAAAAGTTGCTGGGCATTTGTAAGTCCAAACGGCATGACAGTGAATTGATATAGTCCTTCATGTGATATAAAAGCGGTTTTAGCTTTATCGTCGGTGTTCAACGAAACTTGCCAATATTCAGAACATAATTCAAGAGATGAAAAGAACTTAACACTGCCCAAAGCATCTAAAGTATCATCTATCCTGGGTAACGGGTAGGTGTCCTTTTTGATTATTTTGTTGAGAGCTCTAAAATCAACGCAAAAGCGAACAAACCCATTCTTTTTGATAACCAGAACAATAGGAGATGACCAACGACTATTTGATGGTTCAATGATGTGTTTTCCAGCGTGCTTTGTATTTCGCGTGTAATAGTATCCTTTTCGGTCATGAACCTCCTGTAGACACCTCGTTTTATAGGTGGATGGTTACCTGCATCAACTTTATGTTCTAATATTGTTACTTTTCCAAGGTCACTGTTGTTTTTCGCAAAATGGAATGATATTCTACAAGTAAATCGGACAGCGGATTTCGTCTATCGTCATTGAGAGTTGTGAAGTTAACGTTCAAGTCCGTTAATAGACCATTTTTGTTGTTGTAAGTGGTTGCGCAAGGTTGTGTTTTTCCAGCATGCTTTGTATTTCGCGTGTAATAGTGTCCTTTTCGGTCATGAACCTCCTGTAGACACCTCGTTTTATAGGTGGATGGTCACCTGCATCAACTTTATGTTTAATATTGTTACTTTTCCAAGGTCACTGTTGTTTTTCGCAAAAATGGAATGATATTCTACAAGTAAATCGGACAGCGGATTTCGTCCATCGTCAATGAGAGTTGTGAAGTTAACGTTCAAGTCCGTTAATGGACCATTTTTGTTGTTGTAAGTGGTTGCGCAAGGTTGCTGCGCAGAATAGTAATCAGTACTCTTTGCTGCGCAAACATTATCTATTGATTGCAAGTTTCCTACTATGCTACTTTTGGTATTTCAACTGCATGACTCAAACTGTTTGTAAGCACAACCGGTATAGAAAAATTACGCATATTGCAAATGCTATCAACAGCTAAAACGTAGTTGCTGTTATCACTGCCAACATATGGTACTAGCATCGGCGTAAACACAACGTCGGTTCCATTACTGTGAACTTTTATGCTGAACAAAAATTTTACCCATGCAGAGTCGTTGTTGAAGCGGAGGTATAGTTTGAGTGGTTGTAAGAACCACACTAACCAAAGTATTTTGATTTAGAAACGGTATATTTTGGTTTTCAATTTGTAGAAAACCTTCCGTAAAATTCAATATACTATATTTCAGAATGTCGGAACCTATTAAACACTCATTATAAGCATTGCGAATAATAACAAATTTTACTTTAATAAGTAATGTACCCAACTGAAGTTCCAAACATACGGTGCCAATGGCATTTAGTGGTTGACCAACGATAAATATCAATGCTGCATTTGGCAATGAAGTAATTAATTTTAAATTTTTGTTTGTTTAACACAAATTTAATCAAACTTTTTCACTAATTATATTAGCTTGGGAACCAGAATCACATAATATTTTAACTGAAATACCGCTGATTGATGACCTTATAAAAGGCAATTCTTGCAAATTGTTAGCATTATTAACCAAATTTTTATGGCTTGAAAACGAGTGCTTAAAATAGTTAAAATAATTGAGAGTAATTTTAAATTTATTATTTTGCCACGTTAAGTTAGGAGCCATACCTCTCACTCAGGCATCCCCGGAGAGTTTCCCCTTTGGTTAAAATTTCTATGACTTGAAGGCAATTGGGAACGCGCACGGTAACACAGGCTTCTCCGATTTGTTTGAATATTTGCGGACATTGATTTGTGAAATGATTATTTCTTCCATATATATTACAGTGATGCTGCTGCGGGGGATAAAACTGTATGCCCCGATGAACTAGAGTATTAACATTTTGTGTTAGTTGATTAATTTGACCAGTAAATTGATCAAATTTTTCATCATGGCTAGAGACCGCTATTTGAATTTTATCAACTTTTTCACGTGGGCGGTCTACCGCGAATCGTACCCAGAAAACGCTACAGATTTAGGAGTAGTGCTGCTACAAGTGGATTCAATGACATTGGTTAACTTGGTTATTGCCTGTTGAAGCTCAGAGTTTTGATTTGAACTAACATTTTGGTTTTGGCAAAAGTATGGTAGCATACTGATTTGTTTTTGAGCTGTTTTCTGACGTTTCGCGAATTCAACAGCTCTTTGAAATGTAAGATTTTCAACGCGGTGTTGTAAAGGTGTTTGTTGATATTGTGGAAGCAATCGGTATACAAAATGTTTGACTTTGGTATCTACGATTTCGGTTTCAGAGGAGTTGGGATAAGTTTTTCTAACTAATTTAGTAATAGCACTAGCGAAATGATCTATAAATTCATGAGGAAATTGATATCTGGCATTTAATTCACTCCACCCTAGACAACTTTCACCTACGGGAGTAAATTTTCGGATTATTTCGTCTTGTATTTGGTGAAGGGATATGCTAGAATTTAGAGTTTCGTAAAATTCTGCTGCTACAGTAGTCAAAAGGCAGGTAAAATTTGGCGTTGCCGCTGTTCTGACCAGCCATTGGCAACAGATGCTCGAGAAATATCTTTATACCAAGTAGTTACGTTTTGTGTTTTATTAATACCAGAAAATACGTCGGGAATTTTGACAAGCATTTGTGTCCCAACAGCATGGTTTATTTACTGAGAAGTTTCAGGTTTTTCTGCTGTCATAATTTGATCTGAAAGTGAAGCTTTTGATGGTACGTCTAAATTTAAGTAAACTTTGTTTGATCTCAACTGCATAAAACTAAAGTCAAGTAGGAAAAAATCAGTACTACCAGTATGATTCGTTTAAATAGCAATGCAAGTCTATTTCCAAGCGAAATTTACCAAATTGTTGTGGTCGGGTGCGAGCCACTTAAATGTTATCCTGATTGCCACGATAAAATTCACTTCGAGCGAATTTGAAATCGTTCATATAAAAGAAGGCTGATTGCTCGTTGATTAAGGCATTCACCGGTAACGTTGATCGACCAATCGGCACGAAAAACCACAAATATTTGTGGACGAAATTGTTTGGAATCAAAAAGTCGTAGTCTACGTCGAAAGGCTTAATGCTGATATGGCTAAAGTTCCATTATCATTGAACTGAAAGGTTTGTTGGAAGTATTGCGACTGTCGATTAGTCCGTATTTGAATGATATTGTTTGTTACTTCCCGTTGCCCCACGTTGTGCGCCAAAAATGTGGGGGTTATTAGTTAAATTTAAAGTAGTAATATGAAGTTAATTACAGTTAACAGATAAGCTTGACAGAAGTTATAACAAAACCAAACTTAGTAATTTCTATTATACATTAGAAGTCAAACCGAAATTGCAACTAAGGACAACTTCATAAATTCATTCCTTTTTTAATCAGCTTTGCTTCAAGCTCCAAGTAATAAAACGTCATACATATCTGTGCACCTATTCGAAGAATCACAACGTGGCAGTATTAGTGTGTCAACCCGTCGGTCTGAGATTTTATCTTGACTATTAAATTTGGAACGCTCTACGATGCTCAGCGCTTCAAGATCGCTCACAACCGTATTCGATAACAGTTCGTTTTGCAATTTGTGGACGGTCGAAGCATGTCTCCAGCCTATAAATCCTTGAAGAGAAGACCATGGGACGCGGTTCACTTATAGTCCCGTACCTTTGATATTTAACCTGGGTCTTAAATGACTTCCTACAGTTCTTCTAACTCGATTCCGAGTGTTCACATCCACTCTCGACCTTACTCAGGCTGTACTATTAATTTCTGGACGGTCGGTGCAACGCCTCCGACGTATAAATTCAAAAAGAGAAGTTGACCATTGTACTGCGTAGAAGACAACCTGAGGGGTTTGGTCGTTTGCCAGGCGGCTTAAGTCAAAAATTGATGAATTATTACCGTTTTATCTGGTCGGTATCCTCAAAGCAAGGCGTGAACAGTGGGGAATCAAACGATCCCCCGTTTGTAATACCGGACGATGAGGATCAAAAAGTCCATCATGAATGCTTCGATTCCCTGGATGAGTTTCGATCCTACATCACTGAGTTCAAACTTTTGCGAGATATATACATATGTCTTAACCACTCGACTGTCCTGCAGGTGATTGTTCAAAACAGAGTGGCGTACATCAGTCACTCAATAATGCGACAGGTAACCGGTTATGAGGTGAGATGCCTCGGGATTATCGGGTCGGGCGATCTTTGAGGGTTCGTCTAGATTGGCTGGCTGTGGACGTCGAGGGATCAATCATGGTCAATTAGATATTTCGATCCCGCAGCCCTGGGATAAACCCTCTAAGATACTTCAGTATCTCGGGGACGTGTTGATCGCCTGGTATAACGCCTCACGGTGACGCCTAAACAACTGAACCACAAACACGGGTAATTTATCGTAAACTTTCCCCTTGAGCCGGTGCTCGGGATAGCGGCGACCATTATCGCCCCTTTTTCTTTCCCGGCCCTCTTTTGGATTTGCTCCGCGTAAGGGGAAGTTCCTAGGGACGTGGAATGTTTCTTCTTTTCCTCCCTATCTTTTCCATTTCCTGCGTACTAGATGAAACAGGGCCAATTTTATATTACTGGTTCTAGTTTGGGTTTAAGGGAAAAATATGATTGGGATTTGTATCACGGCACGCGAAAGGTGACATGCGACACTCGCGGTGACCTGTATCGTGGTGCGTTCACTTACTCGGAGCGACAAGGTTCGCTCCTTGACAGTTTAGAGCTTTGAATCGTGGAACCAAACTCGATTTTGGGTACACTGAGTTTGGACAAGACTAGCCCGATAGTCTCAGGTGTAATGGCGAATACCACTATGTTCCGAGAGTAGTGGACAGTGTATCTTTGGGACTCCTCGACTTGCTTAACTAAGAGCAAATGACTACTTGATGGCAAATGCAACCAATCATCACAGGATGTCGAACTGCGACGGGGTTTTGGACGGCTTGGAGGCATTTCCAAAGCCAATGGGTTATACTTGTCGAGCTCGTTCCTAACGTCAGGCTGTGTATCCGCTACGATCCTAACCTAAGGGCGATTAAAACGGTTCTGCCCGCTTAAAGTTAGGAGTCTATAAAGCAACGGACTATGAGGGAGGAGGCAAATGATGTGGATGGTCAATCTGCTTTCACACCGTCAGCGCCACTCTTTGTCAGACCGGGAGAGTTCCCGGATTCATCTTTGTGCTACATTGAATGCTCGGGGCATTCCTCAGGGTCCTTATAGGGAAGTTATGTTGAGGAGAAAACAATCTCAATATCTCCTAAAAAGCAATTTGTTTTGTACCGCCTTTGGCATAGGGTTATTTCTGGCGGTCAAACCTGAGGGGCAAAATCCATTAGATTCGTTGCAAAGACGGAGTATTTTGCTAACTAAAAACCTAGGAGGAGCATCCCTTCAATTGCAACTGGCTCGGCCACGAGGGCCCTAACTTGCTTCTAAAAGTGTTCATAAAGTAGGGGAATTTTTTGACAAACTTGGTAACCACGTATTTCACTGGATATGAATAGTTTTATAAACATAGGTGGGTATTTAGTCAGACCTACTATTGGAGTACAGGTCGCGAACAAGACCTGGGTGCCCAACCTCCGACTCACGATGTGAGGCCCGGAGGGGCTCGAGGTCGCTGCAACTTTTCTGAACGATTTGGTTGGAGGCGCTTTATGGTAAGTTCAGTGGTGTCCTTCCGAGCAGAAGTTATCGGTTTTCCAAAATTACTTATCGCCAGTGATAGTCCGTTCACCGGGCTATCCCAAAAATCCCGGAAAGGCATTCCTTCGACGCAGAGAGGTTTAAATATGGATGCTCAAAGTGGGGTCCGAAACAACCCATTTTAAACAGGGGCAATTTCTGCCAAATTTGGCTCACTTAATGATTGTCAGTTTAGGATCTCGGTAGATTTTAGCGAACGTTGCGGATGGTTTTGTTCCTAAACTATTGGAAAAGTTAGGGCATTTTTTCTTTGTTCTGCTTCTTGGCCGACTATTAGCTAGCTCAAAAAGAGTCCAAAATAGCAATTTAGACGGAGGCAATTTTCTATTAACTTTGGATCGATGCATATATGTAAGTTTTAAATGCCGGAGGTTTCTATCAAACTGCTTGGATGGATTCACTCTTACATAACCGCCAGAGTCCCTAAGGACGCTTATTTTACTCTTGGATCGAGCGGGGTTATGCTATAAAATGGTCTAAAATCACCCTGCCACTTTTGTCATACGCAATTTCGTTAAGTCTCGCTTTCGATCTATGAAGTCCTACTTTGCCCGTACAATCCTGCACGATGGGACCTAGAATGGACTGACAAGTCGAGCCCGAAGTTCGGACCCCTTTTGTTTCCCTGCCTGCTTTGCCACTTCTACGTGTCCTATTCCCCAATACAGAATTTGTCACTATATTGCTGTTTGTCGCAATGCAATGCGACTTCTATTGTATTGTATCCGCTCGAACATTGGTATTTTTGATATTTCTTTGGAGTGTGGAGTGTTCGAGGAATAAAGACAAGGGAGGGACTCTGTCGTCGCGCAAACAAAAGCCAATGATGACAGAGAGAAATCTGAATGAACATCCCCAAACCCAATGTACATATCTGAGTCTGAACCCCGAAAATATATATACGACCTAACGGGTCGTAATGCCGAAATAAAATAAAATCCGAAAAGTCAGCGATCAAGTCGCTCCGTAAAAATTTAAGGCTTTTGCTGTCACCGGGTGTGATGAAAAAATTTTCCTGGATCCGAGCTAATTTCAAAGCGTGTGGGCGAGTGATAAATATTATGTGGGCTTTCAAACTTTAATTTGGACCTGTTCTTAGTATTATTTTGGACCGTTACAGGCCCCAATTTACTGTCATCGATTTATAGTACTGGTGTGATTCTAAATCAATTAGTCGTCAGTCCATGATCATTTCTTGAATGGTGCTTAAGTATTAGCCCTCTCCTACCAAGATTATCGGAGGTGGTCGTATTCAACCTAGTACAAATTGAATGATTTGGCGCATTCCCGGCTTGAAAGAGACGCGGGAATTTGTGTCTGACCGGTGGTTCCTGCAAGGTTGAGTGGACATCTTAGAAAATTTTCAATGTACACAGTCTGACAAAATTCGATAGAATGACAATCAATACAAGCCGAACATTGCACCTTTGATCTGTTCCGTGATTATGGTAGAGAGATATTTCAACGATTTGAGCGATGATAAGTGATACCCGTTAAGGGTCTTGAGTGAAGCACGAGATAACATCCAAATGCATCCCAGAAAGGAATCGACAGGGGGCGACCTAGGTTAAGGAAGAACTCGGTGTCACCCTGGGTCGACAGTTTGTCGAAATGTCTGCATAGGTAAAAATCCTCGGCTACACCCGGGCCTTGAACGCATTTGGAAGTCGTGACAATCAACCATGATGCCCGATAAGTTCACAAAATTTCATGAAATAATGTATAGCTATGAATTTCTGCATAAACACGGTTTGACTTAGGGTAAAAGCGAAGCGATTTGGCTATTCTCTGCTCGGTATTATCATCGTTTGAATAATTTAAGGTGACTCGGGCCTAAGAAAATTGATTTCTGCTTAATAATTTGAATCCGTACTTACTGCACACAAAACAAACCACCAAACATGTACATAAAGTTGATAAAGTAAGAAATTGCATAATTATCATACAAACTGGAGCCATAAAACAAATCCTGTGAAGATTTCAATAAACATCCAGCGCCAAAGCGTCCAAGTTGAATTCCAATGCAAGTTCCTCAAGCGTAATCAGTCCTAAAATTTTGTGTTCCGACCCTAGCCGAGGGTCATGTTTCGGCTTAAGCGCCGGGCCTTATTACCCGAATTTTCTTAACTCACTTACAAGTTGATTTCATTTATTCGCCCGGGGCGAAGAGGGGGTGCAAAGGCCCCTGCCCTTACCGAAGGATGTGATTCGTTCAGCCCCGATCTTGGTCTGGGCGCAGAACGTTCTACTAAAATTGACAAGTTTTGCACGTAGTTCAATACCCCAATAATTCCTGCAGCACGTTTTCCAAGTAAGATTCTTTTCCTGTCAAATTTGTAAACGTGATCAGATCAGGAAAAATTCTTCACAACCTTAACTCAGCTCAATAGTCGTGAAAATTGGATCTGTAACATCCAAAAAATTTATTTGTAATCTACCTATGATCACGGGGAATCAGAGAGACTTCGACCGTTAGTTCCTACCTAAGATTCGCACAATACTTTTGACCAAAATTATTGTAGTTCCAGGTTAGTGAATCGTGCAGCGATTCTAGAACAAAGGGGATGCCAGACGGCGGACGGAGAAAGTCAACTCGTAGGGACTTTATTGGCGACAATCAAAATGAAATTTTATGGATAACATTATCGACTATTCCGCTTCAATACACCTAATCTTAGGGAAATTAAACAGCCTTCAGCTTGTTCTATCTTGCCTCGCCCGCGCTTACGTCGTTGATCCCTGCGGGAAGCACCAGCTACTACCTCTTCACATGACACTGGACGCCATGTGGATTCCTCGGCGAACATCCTTCGATCAAAATCCAAGCGCGAAAACAGCTAAACGAGATCGAACAATACACTAGCTTTAACCACGGAGCCGGACACTAGAGTCGACCGAACTCCGTGGTGTCGAAGTCCAACAGATTCATTGATTCCGAGCAGTTGTTCTAACCTCACATTTTGAGTCCATACTTTTACTATGGGGCTTTTGGTGTTATCCAATCGAAGGCGTTTTGTCGTCGCCCCTTATTTTCGAATTTTGATTCCGATCGCCAATCGGAAAATCTTAAAAGTTGGACAATTTTATCCACCGTAAACTGGAAACCCCGTTTAAGAGAGTCGGAAAACAATGGGGACGCACCTGTAAAATTGGGGAGAAGGTCGAAATTTCGTCCATTGTTTCACCAATCTTAATCTTTTTGTTTACGTCTGGCAAGCCAAACGTCCTATAATCGAAACAACTTTGAGCTTCTGAAGTATGAAGAAACTACAAAAATTTATAATTATTAATTCATAATTAAATATTTAACTTAATATTAATATATATGATATACCCACGTTCGTCGTTAACCTCGATCTCTTTTCACAATTGGATCCACTACACTCCCCATTCCTGGTTATGCAGGCACTACACGTTGATATGTTGGTCTAAAACATTCCTTAATCTTTTGTTCCTTTGTTGTGTCCGTCAAATTGTGCCGTCTATTTCTCATACTACCCGCGTACGACCGTGCAGACATTGCACACTTATATGTAAGTCGGGCGGCTCGAATGGATTGTTTACCAAAGGGCTTATACCGCTGATTTTCCAGACTTTTGCCATCTTGCCCATGTCCCGACATGTGAACATTACATGCACACATATCGGTCTAAGCGTTTGAATTTATTTTAATTTCAAATTTGTCATGGAACAAACGCCGCTTCTCAAGCTTCCCGGGGGAACGCGTCACGCGAAGGGACCCACCGTGGGGCTGGGGCCGGGGCACCCCCTTGGGAACTTCCGGCCGGGACGGCACCCCAACCCGGGACCCACCGGTGCCACCGCGGGGCTCCAAACCCACGCGCTGTCCCTATATATACCAATAACTCTACGTATATTACTAAATTCGTAAAACTTACTTAAAATTTAGTGTCTCGTTGTTTTTATTCCTTATATACGTTATATATAATAATTATATAAAGATATGTGTCTATACCGATTTTGTTATTCTCCTAACTATATATATGGGTGTTTTATTTTAATTATTAATATTACTAATAATTTATAAAAAATTTATATAAAATCTTGAAGACAAAGAGAGGTGACAAAAGAGCGGAAGGAAGGACAGGAAGGAGAGAGAGAAGGCAGACAGCCAAGACAAAAAAAGAACAAGAAAAACACGGAAACACAAAGCGACACAACAACCAAGCGAACATAAACAAAAGAACCACCGAAAAGGTCGATTAAAGAGGGGCCAAAAAGAAAAACAGAAAAGGAAAAGAGGGAGTTCGGGAAGGGCGAGGGGCAAGGGGTTCCCGAGGGAATTTCGGCAGGGTTTGGTTAAATTCGATCCCAGGACGAAGAATGGGTTGAAATGATACCAAACACAAGGGTCGTAAGCCAAATATTAAGCCCTAATGCACGTGGGTCGATTTATATATCTTAGTATAGGGAGCTTTGGTAGGCTCCCCTGGCCTAACGGCTGGACGGAACAATCCCCCAGGGTACTCGCCATCAAAAGACGGTTCTGATAAGGGGTAATATCCCTGTCCCACGGGTGGGGTGTATAAAATCACTAAAATGGTGTAACTAGAGAGTGTTTTGGTGAAGGTACGATCGTTATTTACGCCGGTCCCGAGTTAACGGGAAGGCGGACGGAGAACCGCCGCGTATATTTGGGGATCACAATGAGGGTAATTGACAGACTTTTGAGTGGAGGATAAAATTTTCGAAATTTCGTGCCCACTATTAAACTGATGCGATTTTGGAGCGTAATTTCGCGGGTCACTACGGGTCAGCGGATGGTCAGATGGAGACCCGCCGCACATCGTTGTGTTCGTCAAAAGTAGGCGAGTCAAATAGGTGACAACATGCCAGTATTTAAGGCTGGTGGAAAAATAATAGTATTTTGCAAATTAGAAGGAAAATAGATGTCAACTGCAATAGTATACAATAGCAAATGACATGCACCATTGGGGCACGTTATAGCGGATGAACGGATGGGTGGCTGGATGGTTGGAATCATTGATGTCTGGGCTACACAATGGTGTATAGAACTTTTGCCGAAGTTGCCCCTGAAACAGGAGGAATCAATACGGGCACTCCTGATCGAGTTATCGGGGTAAAAGTGAGAAGGAAAAGCAAGTTTTCGACTGGTCCCATGCACAAGCTGAGGGACAAAGTGCAATGCTATGATGCTCTAAGGTTATAGCTTCGGTTGTGTTCGGTACATAAGTTCGATTTCCTAGCTGTTAAACGGCTACGGTTGGCTGAAACCGTGACCGCTATTCTCGGCTACTGAAATGACTCGATGTTGTTGTTTTGCAACTCCTATTGTTTTTTTCCTAGCTTAACCACTAGGAAAGTTACAATTGTGCTTGGTAAATTTGATATTATGGCGTTTGATTATATCCCAGTGAGTTTGAGTGACATTGCCGTTCATCTGTCGGCGAGCGGCCCAGGGACCTCCTGTTCCCGGACGGTCGTAATTTTTACCCTACATGTTTAGGGAGATTTCCATAAATCCTGACCTGATCGAAGTCCCTAGAAACCTAGAAGTTTTCCTATGATTGGTTCAATTCGTCCTCATGCTTTTAGTTCCCTTATTCGAGCTCTAAATTAAATACGTGCCACGATACACAATTAGGATTACTTCAGTCTCACATAAAATATCAAACAGTAACGACATTAGAAGGTGGTTAGAATTTGCAAACATGAAAGTATATAATGTCTTAGCGGACAAAACAGTCAAAGTTATACGCGAACAGCATAGACAATGTGATTCACGGACAATGCAAGACCATGGCGCTATAGGGAATCGGGTTCACTCGACGGGGCGTTGCGCCACAGCGTGTCAGGGTGTTAATTATCAACCGTTTTAGGCGTTAATGAGCCCATAATGAACCGTAGTAAAGAACGGGTCAACGTAATAGACCTTAACGGTTCTGTTACAATATAGCGCATTCTTGATAAGTTGCAGGTAATGTGTAGCCAAAACAAATGAAGAAACACTACATATTGCAAATCGAGTTCGTCGCCCTTAAAGCCCTTAAAACCCCAACAAAAGTTGGACATTAGGTAATAACACCATCGTATCCAGCGTGCTTTATAAGCTAATAGACTCTCGTTGTGTGGTAAAAACACGCAATACCGTGCCGAAATTTGAAAAATCAATATTTCTGCAAAGGATCGACAGATCCCGGGGAGTGGTCCCACAGAAAATAGTGGTCAGCCAAATTGCAGATCCCGATGAATTAATCCCGTTGGTGGTCTCAGTTTTTCACGATCCTGCGCTCCAGGATATGGGCTGCGAATAACCTATGCCCGTATGACCAAATTTGACCTTTAAAACATTTTTGCCATTTTCCCCGGATCGAAGCTATTAGCGTTCAGCATCGCCATCACTTTTGCTATCTTACCGAAATCCATCCAGCCGAAGGTAACTTATTAGTGACAGCAATATACCAAAAGGGAATTTTCCCTATTTTCCCCTAGAACACTCAGGAGAAACTTGCGGTCGCTTCACTCGCTTTGTTTCTACTAGAATTTTTCCAAGTAAGAAAATATTTAATTAGAAAAAGATGCCTAAACAACAAAACATCGTGTTATGCCGATTAACGGCCGTCCATAGTTCTGTAAATACGGAATATCGAAATCGAAACCACAAAACACAGTATGTTGCACACTACAATAAACGTTTGTACACCATCGAAACAGAATCATAAATATCTCTGGACCCGTGTCAAATGGGCTGAGGGGGGCGCCCGGTTCCCACTCCATGCCAAAAATAGTCCTCACGAGATGTCACAAAAATTTTTAGCTCTGCTGGTTATAGTTGAATTATTGGAGCGCCCCAGAGTTCACGTCCCCCTAGCTCACAAAGATCCGGTGCCAAGACTGTGACAAGCAAATTTAGTCCACAATGAGAAATTAAAAGCATCATAAGTAAGTGCAGTGAGAACATGAACACAATGCATCATATACAACCTGAATTTATTTACTATAAAAATATTTATTAATGAAAATGTGGCTTTATTTCATATCATCTAAATGGCATCAAGAATACATCTAAATATTGTGGCATGAATGTAAATGGACAAATTTAAGCTATCGCAAATTGCCGAAAGTTAAAGCTTTTGGAAAAAATGTATATATCGTACAATTGTATTCAGCTCAAAAGCGACACATTTATATCTCACACACATCATGTGTATATAGCACGTCACCAAAGACAAAACACAGTTAAACAATGTCTGGACCTAACTGCTGTGACAAAAATGATATTACAATATATATTTTGGACGTTTTGTTGACATTTATCAAGAACTTTTTGCTGAAATGAATTACGATACTAGGCCGTAGCAAAAGCCAATATGAATTCTCCTAGCGATCTGCAAACCTTTATGAAACCTGAAAAAAACCAATTTATCTACATGGCATTAATTGGCAGCTTTTGTGTTTGTTTATAGCGTTGTTGACCAGAATTGGTCCCCGAGTTGGGTAGTAATGCGGAGTATTTGCTTTCAATTATCTGAATTTAAACCCAAATTCTATAGATATAAAGTGAAATAAAAGCCACATTGATAATTTATTTGCCGTTATGTTTACATTCGGGGTCGCCTGCATCGGCGGATTCCCTATTACTATTAACTTGGATTTTAATTAACGGAATTTGAAAAAAAACAGAAAGACAACAATAAAAGCATTAATAGATCTGTGCGCCTAGGCATATCATAAAACAGCTATATCCATTAGCCGCAACAAGATATGACTCAGAAGCGAAAGAAAATTCCTTTGGACTGTCGTCGGTCGCACATTTCTTTATCTTGGATAGAGCCAAACGTAACAGACGGCATTGTTTTCTGCAAAATACTTTAACTGTAGGCTATCGGTTTCCATAAAGCTGTTGGTTAAAGTAACAAATTGTGTATTTGCGCGAATTTACTACAGCAAGGTCTGATGGTAGTTGGGAGTAAATGTTTTACATGAAGAGTTGCATCACCCGTGAAATCTCAACGACTATGGAAACTGGACTTGCTTGAAAAACCAAGAAATCGGAAAAACCTGAATATGTTGAAAATTAGATAAATAATAAAAAAATTATATATTGAGTGCCACAAGGTACACTGAGCGCCTCGACGGACGAATTTCCAAGTACGTTGAAAATTAGGCGTTATTAAAACATTCAAAAACAATGCAGAAAGTCACTTCAAACATTGACATATGGTTATATATTGAAAAGTACGTTAATTACCGCCACGAGATATAACTCATAAAATAATGATGGAAATTAATTTGGAGGGTCGGCGTCGTACATTTAGCTAGAACATAGCCTTAATAAAAGATTGACTAGGAGCCTATATTTTTGCTACGAAATAGTATAATAGGTTAATTTCTTTTCTGTAAAACTGTGGTTTCTATAATTTTGTATGTTATCGAATTTAGTGCAATAAAAACGCAACACTCTAGAACTACCTCATATTGACCACCACAAAGTAATTCCGAGACGAATGGTGAAATTGTGTTTGGACAGTTTACCTTAGACATAGCGAAAAGCTGTAAACAGTGATACTAAAAGACTCTATGGTTGTGACAAAATAGTTTTGTGGGTTATCTTTCGTTTACATATAACTGTTGATTTAATCCATAATGCATATAACTGCAAAACGATGGGCAAGCGACCTAAACATGCGGAGCGTGCCATCAAATCAGACATGAAATCAGGCTGCTGGAAATGAAGATACTAAACGTTTTGTGCAAGAATATGTTAAATTATCACTTATTATGTAAAAGTTGTAAATTTGTAAACTCTCTACTCATAAGAAGACGTCTTACAGCGAATTGGCGACTACCACGAAAATGGGACTTTAATTAATTTGAAATTTTTGTTTGAAAAAAGAAAAACCGATGAGCAAAAGCTGAGTTGGAATCCTACAGACTAGCTATGTAATGTAACTTGATGCTACGCTAAGACTGTTGGGTTATCAGCCTCATTTAATTTTTAGATGTTTCTGATAGTCGTCCATTTAAAGTGAGACTGGAAGAGCAATGGTTGTATATTAAAGTAATGACAACCAATTTAACAATATTCGACATTGCAGTATATGTCAATAGTTCAACTTAGGCGAGCAGTAAGTATAGAACCAGTGACTGGTCTTATTAAACTTTGTGGCAATTAAGTCAATTATTAACGAGGCATAAGACAAAATAAGACACTTTGGCCGTTTTCGAAGGCCGCTTTAACCCACTAATTACTTGATAAAAATCCTTTACAAATTTAACAGTATAAGTGTGATCCTATAGGACACATGTACCGTAAATATTGATCGTAATTCAAACCACGTATATAATAAATTAATAAATAAATTAATAAAGTAATAAATTATAACAGCCAAATTAATCGAAATTCTGATCATAAACAGAGCTACAGACTGGTTTTCGCAGGCTGAGAGCATGTTGCGGGGCTGTTCATATATTTTGAGTGTTTTCTATCTGAGTGGAAAATGTTGTAAAAATATGAACTAAATTGTGTAGTCAATCGCAATTAGAAGATGAAGCAACGTTATTTGCACGGTGTTGGGACAGAACCGGCGGTTTCGACACTATTGTTACATCATGAAAGGGTTATTCGGTTTAAATCATTAGTATAAGGATGCTGATTTTATGCCATTAATGCTATGAAAACTTTAACCCACTAAAAGTTAATCCCTTACAAGGTCACAGATGATAACATCATAATCCGACCTGATTTTGTTCCGGGAAACGGGTATTGTGAAACCCCTACCTGCAAACGAAAAGAGATGCACCCAAATAATTTTACCAGTAAGTCCTCCTGCTGCATAATTCACCTGGGGATATGACAATCTATCTTACGTCAAAAACTGGATAAATTTATCAGTACAAATGATAAGTAACGTTTTGATAAATTTGTGGCGTTTGGTAACTATTATATGTGAGTGATGGCTCGTCGTCGATAACCATGTCAGAGGTATATTCGTCTATCATGCCTATGCTAACGTCTGCCTGAAAAAGGATCATAGTTTTTACTTTTCAATTATAATCTGCAAGTAAGTTATAGTAAACACTTCAGCGGTAATAAATGCTTTTATCAAAATTATGCACCATTTACGATAAGATGCGTGCGCCTGAGCCAAATTATGTCACGCGTCCAGCTCAACTAGCACAGGTAAACTATGGCTTAGCTGGACCACTATGGTACATTTCGATATCTTAGCTAACAGTATCTGGCTTAAGTTAAGAGCTCAGCTGAACGCCTCGTGATAAAAGCACAGTCCGACTCGACAGCCAATGACAAACGCATAACTTAGCTAGGCCACTCAAAATTTTAATAGTCGAGCCGGACTGCCTGCGTGACATAGTAGCTACCTGATTTGGACACGTTACACAATTGGGACCAAGCGCATGCATCTTATCGTCAATGACGCATTATATACACATAACGAGCTTGCAAGCATATGTTTCGCTCGTAAACTCTGTGGGTAATGTTTGTTACTGATATCTTGTCTGTGGACAATAATCACGCAGAAGCAACTAAACCTAAAGCTACTACCACTGTCACATTAATATATGGGTACGGGAAAATTTGAGGTCTCAATAGGAATACGCGTTTATTGAAACGAATCTGACGTAACGCATGAGTAAACCTAAGCTGTGCCGCCTATCATCCTCTTTTGACATCATGCACAAAATGTTGTTAGAGAACAAACTAATAGTTACAATAGCCGAACGGAATTTAGTTTACTTTAGGTTCGCGTCAATTATATATATAGAATTATATGTTATACAATTCTATAAATTTTGTGTGCAAAAATTGTTCGCGAACATAACGTACTGTTGAGATAAAGCTGTTCGCGAACACACAATATGTCCTAACAGTACGTTAAAGATATTAACTATGCTTTTATCGTTAGCGAACGTGTGTCCATACCTAAAATATGTTAAGATAATGATATGGAAAATCTTAAATTTTAAATGAAACACCGGGAGCTGAACACAGTATAACGTTAAAGCCGTATGTTTTGTTCGCGAACATGACATCGTTCGACCATCGACGTGCAAGAGTATTTTGTGGAAATTGCAAGTCAACGCTTTAATATTAACATTAATATTTAATGGTGTTCGCGAATGTCACAAATTTTTTGCTCCATAAATAGGTGCGTTTGCTTTTACACATAACACCTGTTCGCGAACATTGATTTGGTGATATAATACGGGTAGCGAACACTGATGCCATACTTAAATTAAATTAATCACGAGTAAAATCCCTAAAATATCAAGGGTAATGCATAGAAAAATGTTTACGCATGAAATCCAAGACGTTCGCGAACATCATATTCGTACGCGTACCTTATTTTTTCAGCATATATTAAACTGAAGACGTTCGCGAACATCACACTTGCACGGGCATTCCTTATGATCCCGTATCATAGTTCAGTCACAGCAGCCATTCCGTAAATTATCAATTAAGTTGTTGTGCAAACGGCGTTTGCGAATGTTTTGAGTATAATTATAACAGTAGATTAGTTAGTAAGTTCCCGAACAAGATTATAAAACTAAAAAATGTCGTGTTTAAGTTCGATAACAAAATCGAAAATTCAGGACTTTAACCTTTAGTCGAGAAGTAAGATGTTCGCTAACTCTTCAGTAGCAATCAACAAGCAGTTTATTTCTTGTTCATTTAAGTTTTGGAAGCATTACCTAAAAGGCCCATATTTTGCTCTCATATAATTTTATGGCTTTCGTGTACATTGAAAAAGCGATTGCCAATCGCTAATTTCAAAAGAGGATGGAAGGCAATGGAACTTAAGGTTACTCATGCATAAACAATCATGCGCGCTGCGGTATGTAACGAGTGTGACATGAAGTTTTTGCTCGCAATTTTTACTAGGCAATTGTGGTTTGATTAAACAGCGATTCACCGAAGAATTTAATATCCTATCGGTATATATTCTACATGTCATACGCATGCATGTTAAGTATTGTCAGTTTCCGTTTGGGATGTAGGGTTGTTTTTAAGTTGACCATTTAAAGATCCAAGCGAACGCCTAACAATTAGCGACTTATATCAAACTTTTTGCGAAACAAAAATTGTTAAACAAGAATTTTTTTATGGCTCCATCCGCAGTGTTATGGCAACATTACCAGTCAGTATTCCATATATCATGCGGTACACCTTAATGTAGTCTACATGTGTCATATATCTTCAAATTTTGTTGACGCCTTGTAAAGCCTTTCAATAGACACTCTAAATACGCTCTAAAGTCTTAAAGTTGTTGCGCCATTGCCAAGACTATGCGAAACGACAAGGTTTAAACGAGAGTTTTCAGGGATACATCCATAACTACAGTGGTTGCTCCAAAATTGTATGCAATTTATGGTCTTAAGAATTTGGTTTGAATTTGGCAGAAAACGGTTAAAACTGTATCATCTTCAACACTGTTCACAAATGAGGGGGCACATAATGTTCATTGCACGATAATACGTTGCACAATAGCCTTGTCGAGCTAATCGCTGACAATCGCTTAAATGGTTGCCGCATGGGATTTGTCTGATGTATTCCGGTATGTTCAGGTGTTCACCTGAAATAGTAAGAAATTCAAACTGAAATACTGTATCAAAACTATATATTCAGCACGTGGAGTCGCCCCGCTTCGGTGGCACCAGGCAGATCAGGTATGTAGGTAGATATATCATATATGTAGACGCCCGAGGTCTCAGGGAGTAGCCGGGGTGGGTGAGGGGGTATTGTTATCACCTTAAGGGAGATCCTTCAGGGGGTGCTCAAAAGAGTTCTCCCGCCGACGACACATTTGTCCCCCATTTTTGCCTATTTTGCTTAAAATTTTTCGTGTATCTTCGGTCCTCAGTGGAGGGGGCGATAGGGATGTTGGGCTTGCGGCGCACCGGGGCTGTGGATAGGGTTGTCTCTTGAGGAATGTAGGTCAGGGCCACGGAAGTAGGGAGGGTTGGAGGGGCGCAGAGGCGTAGACCTCTGAACCCCTGCTTCGGTATGTCTGATATATATATCCATAGAGGTGTGTAGAAAGCTTAGGCCCCATATCCTTCCACGGAGAAAATCGAGAATATTTGGAAAAATTTGACAAATATTTGCTCAAATTAGCTAAAATTGAAGAAAACGTTATCAAAGATTGAAAAAATTGAGAAAAAATGTACATTCCTCTCCGATGTGTTCCCGATCCCTCCGCACCGATAATCTCGTCCCCACCGAGCCGTTAACCCTCTTAGCTGATGGACTATTGATACCAATTATTCACACATATAATATACTACAGGAGCCCAGTGGGTTACCTCCCAAAAGAGTCGGACACTCCTAAGCGGTATTTATCCATCCCTGATACCTCTGTACAACCCAACCGCGCCCGCGTCGAAAACACATTTTAGCATTTTACGAGCAAAGCTAAAACAATTTTACGGGAAATTGATAAAATAGAGAAAGTCCGGCTAAAGACTAGCGAAAGTCATACGTGGACTACAAACGGTATTCTGAGTTACGAGTTGCGTCCACACTTTTCCTGTGGATAGTAGGCCTGCCTGAAATATTATGGCACGTTGGTAAAATTATGTTCGGCACATCCAGGATCCGCTCTGAATGATCTTTGGGTCCCGACAGAGGCGGCACTTTCCGTACCAATGTAAAAAAGTGCCTATACTTAGCTGGTTCTAAGGAAGCGAATACATGAAAAATAAAGATTCTGCTGGGAAACAAAAACCGTTCATCGACAGCCGACAGAAACGTTACTTTAGATATTGTGTACTAAAGGAGATTACTTAGCATTATACATATCCTAAAAATTAAAGATTATGTTCGAAAGCAAAAGTATGGTTCCTTTACCGTTTACTGGATCGACTCCGTTTCTCTTTTCCGTATTGTGTACTAAAGGAGATTACTTAGCATTATACATATCCTAAAAATTAAAGATTATGTTCGAAAGCAAAAGTATGGTTCCTTTACCGTTTACTGGATCGACTCCGTTTCTCTTTTCCGTATTGTGTACTAAAGGAGATTACTTAGCATTATACATATCCTAAAAATTAAAGATTATGTTCGAAAGCAAAAGTATGGTTCCTTTACCGTTTACTGGATCGACTCCGTTTCTCTTTTCCGTATTGTGTACTAAAGGAGATTACTTAGCATTATACATATCCTAAAAATTAAAGATTATGTTCGAAAACAAAAGTATGGTTCCTTTACCGTTTACTGGATCGACTCCGTTTCTCTTTAGCACTTGATCAGCCATTACCGTCAGTCCGTACCAGGCACCAACGGCAGTCGGGATTATGTGCGCTGGTGGAAGGATAAATTTCGATGTCACATAGCGGATTTGTTCGTTTCTTCTTCCAAGTAACGGCCATTGCATTGAATCGCCTTTCTGTGGCGGTAGCTCGACAAGAAATGCATATTTGACACCGAGCTTGCCCTTCACCCAGTCCAGCGACGAACCAGTGGTCACATCTAAAATATTTCCGCATTAAAATATGCAGCGGTGAGTTTTGGAGCAGTTTGTTCAAATTTGTAGCAATTTGGGGCAACTTGCTTAACTCTTTATTGCCTTTTTGGGTGCGAAAAGACTATATATCTAGTAAACATGCAAAACCTGGACCTTTTAGGAGTATATATAACAGTATTAATTCCGGGTTATACCAAAGCTGATTTTATCTGATTTCACATACCTCAGGCTAGAACACACTAGTAGTCAAAGATACGTCGAGTTGTAGCGGGTTTGTCTACAGTAAACAACCACTAATGGAACCAACCTCCCTTACTCCCTACCAGTCATTTAAAACGTAAGCTTTGCAACGTAAGAACATTGTGAAATTGATGAGGCCTGTGTACCGTGGTATTCGCACAGTCAACAAATCATTTAGTGACAAGGTCCTATGGATAGCGCAAACTAAACTGAACCAAACATTTAGTCACATCCTAATAAAAGAAGTAATTTAGTTATTTTGATGTCAGTCCAATTATAAGGAAACTACGAAATGGTCACTGAAGGAAATAACCACTAAACAATTTTGATAGTGGCTGCTAAAGATGAACACGTAGGACGTCGCTCCCTAAAGTGAACCAAACATTTAGTCAAATCCTAATAAAAGAAGTAATTTAGTTATTTTGATGTCAGTCCAATTATAAGGAAACTGCGAAATTGTCACTGAAGGAAATAACCACTAAACAATTTTGATAGTGGCTGCTAAAGATGAACACGTAGGACGTCGCTCCCTAAAGTGAACCAAACATTTAGTCAAATCCTAATAAAAGAAGTAATTTAGTTATTTTGATGTCAGTCCAATTATAAGGAAACTGCGAAATTGTCACTGAACGAAATAACCAATAAACAATTTTGATAGTGGCTGCTAAAGATGAACACGTAGGACGTCGCTCCCTAAAGTGAACCAAACATTTAGTCAAATCCTAATAAAAGAAGTAATTTAGTTATTTTGATGTCAGTCCAATTATAAGGAAACTGCGAAATTGTCACTGAAGGAAATAACCAATAAACAATTTTGATAGTGGCTGCTAAAGATGAACACGTAGGACGTCGCTCCCTAAAGTGAACCAAACATTTAGTCAAATCCTAATAAAAGAAGTAATTTAGTTATTTTGATGTCAGTCCAATTATAAGGAAACTGCGAAATTGTCACTGAAGGAAATAACCAATAAACAATTTTGATAGTGGCTGCTAAAGATGAACACGTAGGACGTCGCTCCCTAAAGTGAACCAAACATTTAGTCAAATCCTAATAAAAGAAGTAATTTAGTTATTTTGATGTCAGTCCAATTATAAGGAAACTACGAAATTGTCACAGAAGGAAATAACCAATAAACAATTTTGATAGTGGCTGCTAAAGATGAACACGTAGGACGTCGCTCCCTAAAGTGAACGAAACATTTAGTCAAATCCTAATAAAAGAAGTAATTTAGTTATTTTGATGTCAGTCCAATTATAAGGAAACTGCGAAATTGTCACTGAAGGAAATAACCAATAAACAATTTTGATAGTGGCTGCTAAAGATGAACACGTAGGACGTCGCTCCCTAAAGTGAACCAAACATTTAGTCAAATCCTAATAAAAGGAGTAATTTAGTTATTTTGATGTCAGTCCAATTATAAGGAAACTGCGAAATTGTCACTGAAGGAAATAACCAATAAACAATTTTGATAGTGGCTGCTAAAGATGAACACGTAGGACGTCGCTCCCTAAAGTGAACCAAACATTTAGTCAAATAATAAGTATAAAAGAATAAGTAATAAAATAAAAGAATAATAAAAGAAGTAGTAACCCAATAAAAGAAGTAATTTAGTTATTTTGATGTCAGTCCAATTATAAGGAAACTACGAAATGGTCACTGAAGGAAATAACCACTAAACAATTTTGATAGTGGCTGCTGAAGATGAACACGAAGTTTTTAGGACGTCGCTCTCTAAAGAGAACAACCATTATGTTGTTTAGACGGCGCGAACTAAACGGAACCACTAAGTCATTTCGATAATAGAGCTTACTGGCGAGCGTCTAATTTCCTCACTGCCTCCGAATTTTCACAACACCTGTCGGCTCAAGATTACTGTCCACACCCAGCCCGATCCGTAAATACTTTCTAGCAAGAACTCTGTCAGAACTCTGTCAGAACTCTTTCCAGAACTCTGTCAGCTGCACATACAACAAAAATTATGAGGTAAAGTACATATTTCCTCACTCTTCGGGCTCATCTTGGCTGCAGGCTTGTATAGCCGTGCGCAAAACATTAATGGCTATTCTGACCCAGGACTTTGCTGTTTGCGATTTCCTGCGATACATTTACTCGTACTTAGAAATAAACAGAAAATATTTTGAGAAGGGAAGATGGGTGTTGGCCCTAGCAATTTATATATAATATTAATCTTGTAAAACCCATAATACAACTACGTACATAGCGAATCGGCTTTCGATCCTGTTCTGTATGACTGACCCGACCAAAGTTCCATTTGTTCATTTGCTTTATCGGCTACGTATTGCTATAACAAATCTGGTAGAAAATCTATTAGCCAAATCTGAAAATCCTAAACTAAACACATACGACTAAAGTTTCAAGTTTCAAGTTGATTTTGGGCCACCCCTAAATATGATTTGTAAAATATACAATATATTCAGAGATATCAACAATGAACCGGTTTTAAAATCTTCATTGTAATACAATTGTTTATTTGCAATAACAGGAGGCAGCTGCATGGCGCAACTTCCTAACACCATGCCCATACGACCCCGGCTATCATAACCTTTAGGGTGGACTCAAAATTCGCTGTTTTGCCAATTTAGCGATTTCTCTTGGTCAGACCCAAGAAGCTATGGAGCTTAGCAGGCCGTAGGCGCGCTTAACGAGGTGTGTTCGGACACCGCCCGTTTGGTTGCGCACGTGTCTAGTTTATGTTATGATTGCTGAGGTCCCCTAGGGAGGCTGACACTAACACCTGCTCACAGGTCATAGTGACATGCCAATATTCCCTATTTCGATCTCACTTGGAAGTTGTTTGGATCTCTCGCTTAATTGGTTGTAAGCATATGTACAGGTACAGCATGGTAGTAAGTGGTACAGGGAGAACACTTTAGAGGCAAATGGTAAAAAGATACTCCGTAGGATAATACTGATGACACAAGCACCAGTAACCGAATGACGCGTCCCATTTGCTCTACCGCACGGGTGCCGCAATAACTGTAAAAATTGGTCCGATCGGACCTTCTCCGGTATTTGAGGTTCAGGAGTAAATCGAGCAGAAAGCAAAGGACACGGAGTTTAAAATCGTGATGAAAATTGGGGACTATTGCTTGTTCTGAATGCAGAGATGTGAGGCGGACAAAGTGCATGCCTAAAATTTCAAACAACGACAATAACATGAATAGTATGCATGATATAAAAGTACAGATCAACGTATGATACAACATATATGATAACTTATTCCTGGAAATCATTGATCCTAAAATTTATTCGCCTAAAGAGTCCTTACTGGAACTTTTATCTAACACTCGACCAGTAATGTAAGAACTATGATTCTCTAGTAAATCCCTTGGTTCGCGGACGGCTATATAACTAATACGGTGGACGGGGTTGGGCACTTCCGGTTTCAGATACAAATAGCGAACAAGTGTTACGGTTACTATCCTAATGTGTTTGACAAATCGTATGTTTGCACGGTGTATTTGATCGATGAGTGGCTTAGGGCGCGGCAAACACTGCAACCTACAAAGTCTGTAACGGTGCAATCCGACACGCCGAGGAATACGTTTCTTCGGGCGAGTAAAAGATGACTTTAAGCGTGAACTCGCAGCGTTGCGACAGTCAAAGGGCAAAGGTTGCACCATTCCATACTCAGTACTTTCCTTGAGATATGAATCCGTTACTATAAGAACTGTTCATTCCGACATGACGGGTCCAATAGTAATTTCGCCCTCGGCGATGAGTAGGTCATGCGTTTAGATCGGTGTTAAACTGACCCTAAATTACGCATGCTCTCGGTCACGAAAGATTTGATCGAACTCACTCCATCAAGAAGGAACTACGTACCGGACGACTGGGACCGAAAATTCCAACAGGAACCTGGTCATTTCCATAGCTGGGTTTCGATCCTACATGACCAAGTTCAAATTTCCGCGAGATATATATGTCTTAACCACTCGACCATTTTGTTGGGTATCGGTTGTAAACTGGTTACATACATAATCGAAGCATTTACGAACAGGTAACCGGTTGTAAGGGAAGGATGTCTTGGGGTTATCGGGTCGGGCGATCTTTGAGGGTTCGTCGGGTTTGGCTGATTGCGGACGTCGGCTGGATCAACCGTGGTAAATCCGATATTTCAGTCCCGCGATTCTGGGATAATTCTTCGAGGATACCCTGGTATCTCTGGTATAACGCTTCTCGGCGAGGGCTGATCCACTGAACCACAAAAATGGGTATTACTACCCTAACTTTCCCTTGAGCCTGTGCTCGGGAGGGCAGCCGCCAAGGACGCGCCCCTTTTTCGCTCGGGTCGATGTCATGGGATGTTTTGCGCTTCTGGGGACGTTCCTAGGGAAGTAGCATATCTCTTCGTTTCCACTATATCTTTTCCATTGCCTGTATTATAAACGAAATGGGGGCAATTTAATATTGCTATCCCGCGATTCGGGTTTATAAGCAAAGGTGCGACTGGGGTTTCGTACCACGGTACGCGATAGGTGACTTGCGACACTCGCGAAGACCTGTATCGTGATGCGTTCATTTACCCGGAGCGACAGATTTGACGCCCCTTGACAGTTCTGAGCTCTCGAAGCTCGGGTGAGAGGCTGGGGCTGGTGCCATCTCCCCTTTTTCTATCCTCCCGATTCGGGGGGTATCTAAGATAAATTTTAAATGGGGGATAGTGTTGGGTTTGAGGTCGGGTTAGCCGACCTGACCTTTTTCTAGGGTCAGTTAAAGAGAAGTAAGGAAGCTTTTATTGCTTGAACAGGTGTGGGGGCATAGAAGTCCTATTTGTTCCTGGACTGACATTGTTATTATTATTGAATTGTCCGTCTTCCCGGCTGTCAAGCCGATGGACCGGACATACTAAAGACCGGGGGCCATAGGGTTTCGGGGTGAAGGCTGAAGTTTATCATTCTTGATCAATCCTACTTCTGACGTTAGCAATTTTGTTCCTATTAGTCGTGGTTACCACCGCAGCGTGCAGTGCATAACCCTAGTGAAGTTGAGACCGAACTCATAGATGACTTATACTTCCTAGTTAAGGACTCCAGGCCGTAAAGGCTCTATATTTTCTAAACGCAAGACTTGTGATTTTTGTGTGGCTGGGAGCGCGGCCCAGTCAATTGCCCAACCTGTTCCTAAGGAAGTCCTAATGTTTCTATGGGGACCATGTAATGAGTGACCAGTACTCAATGAGAGTAATGACTCAGGTAAGCTTAAGATTTTACTGGGTGCTTATCTGAGCGTGGTATTTGAGGAGGCTCAGTGGTCAACGACGGTTTCATTCAAACGACGTCATCACTTTTTGTATGGCCTGGAGTTGTCTCCGGACCAATATATTCCATGCGACCTATGTTGGTCGGAGTGACCATTATCCTCGAAATCAGTAACCTCGGTGGAATAAATACTTCTTGGGGAAATAACCTACAACCAGGGTCATTGTCCTTAAGGTAGTTTACGTTTACTTTTCTCCTTGTATTTTTAGTGGTCTGAGGAGATACCCAGGCTATCCACGTGCAGGTGCGTTGATAGTCGGGAGCTATCTCACGGAGCTATAAAAATATGGGCTAGCGATATCTTATAAGATGTTCAATTGTTATAGATTTGGCGACGTGAGTAATGTGTTTGAGCAGGTTTTCACATCATCAATGCTACTTTTTGTTAGCCTGGGAGAGATACCGGGCTAGTTGCCTAACCAGGTAGAATGCTCAGGATCTATGATGAGAAGGAGCCAACTTCTGTGTGACTTCTAGAAGGGGTAAATTATTTTGTGCCGACTTTGCCTGTCGATTTTCTGACGGACCCTCTAACGGTGCCAAAGCTAATTAACACGTTGTGAAGCTTAAGTGTTCGCCTACCCAGCACCTAAGAGGGGGATTTCTCCAAATAGAATTGAGCCGGCCAGGAGGGCCTAAATTTACAGTAAAAATGGTACGTAAAAATTAGAGGTCTTTGGTTCGTTGTTAGTATTGTTGTATCTTCGGGAACAAGAGTGATTGCATAACCCTCTGAGTTGTTAAATGTTCAGAGAAATCATGGGACTATAAATTGAGAGATGGGGGTATGTGTCTGACTGAGTATGCCCAGACAATAACGATCTAAAATCGGCACACATTTCATAGTCTAAAGGGGTGCGATTTGTACTGAGTTTGGTGATGCTTGTCGGAACAGATGTTATTATTTTCTTTAAATTAGCTACTGCACGGGATAGTCCGTTCATGGGGCTATCCAAAAATCCCAGAGCGGCATTCCTCAGACTTGTGCAGGTTTAGCAACAAAGGCTCAAATTTGGTCTAAAATGGCATGTAACTATCAGGGGCAAATTTCTGCCAACTTTAGATTGCTCAATACCTACCGGTTGAAAGTCCCAGTAGATCTTAGTAAACTTTTACGTAATTAGACTATTGAACTGTGGTAAAACTTATGGGAACCCTTGTGCTGCTGGGATCGGCTGTTATCAAACTCCAAAACAGGACCAAAATAACGTACTCTGATTGGGGGCAACTTTTGCTGACTTTGATTTGGCATGTAGAGGTTTATTTCGAGTGGCTTAAGTCTCAGTCGAACTTTTCGGGTAGGCCTACTCTTAGTCGGCGGTTTTAAAGTCTTAAGGACGTTCATCCTACTCTTTTATTGGCTGATGGCACCTTCTAAATATGCTTCAAACGATAATTTCACTCTAGTTCGAGATAATTTCGTCAAACTCTACTTTCCACTTGTGTATTCCTACGGAATTTGTTCCTAGAATGAACTGGCAAGTCGGACCCGAGATACGGACCCGATCCTCTTTATTCTTCCGATTACGTCTTCTACGTTTCCTATTCCTAGCCCCAATTCAGCATTGTATCGCTGTTTGTGCGTTGCGTGTTTCCGCGATGCAGTACAGTTCCACTGCCTTGTACTGCCTCGAACGATGGTAATTTTGATATTTCCATCGATCGATCGAGGTATATTTTCAAAGAAGAGACACTGTCATCGTGCAACAAAATCCTATAGACACCATGCGGATTCCTCATCGACCATCCGATCCAAGTCGTTGTACGAAACAAAACGAAAACACACGCGAAATACTAGCTAAGCTATCCACGGAGCCGATCAGTAGGGTCGACCGAACTTTGTGGTGTCGATGTCAGACTGATTCGATGTTGTCGGACGTCACGTCCGACCTCGAAGTTTTCGACTGCACTTTAATATAGTCAATTTGGTGCTGTCCAATCATGATCAATTTCCTGCCGCCCTCCATTTTTACAATTTCTTTCCGATCGCCAATCGCAAAAGTTTTGAAACTTTGAAATCCAGTGCTTACAGTAAGCAGGGGTTGCGTTAGGGAGAGGGGCAGACAATAGAAGAACATCTGCCAAAGTGGGGCGAAGGTCGAAATTTCGACCTTTATTCTTACTGTTTTAATCTTCTTGTTTACGTCTGGCAAATCAGACGTTCTCACACCAAAGGAATTCCAAACAGTAAAATATTAATTATTAACGTTAAACTATTAAAATATTAATATCTTTTAAATAATAAATCAAATACTTATCCATGAACCCCGACCCCAATCTAAGACCACAATTCCTATAGAACCCACGAGCCGACGTGCAAACATTGCACGTTTATATGTAAGTTGGGCGGCTTAAATCCATTGTCTACCAAAGAGCTAATGCCGACACTATTCTAGACATCGGCCATCCTCACCACGTCCAGACGTACATACATTTACACGTACGCATATCGGTATGGCTATTTGCATTTATTCTGACTTCCGAAATTTCATGAGACCGAAGCCGCTACGCGGGCATCCCAAGGGGGAACGCGATACGGAACGGGACCCTCCCTGGGGCCAGGGACGGAGCACGCCCTGGGGAACCACCCGCCAAAAGAGCACCCCGCCAGGGACCCACCGGGGAAGTCGAGGCTTCAAACCTGCCCCTATCCTGCTATACACCTATGTGCTTGTACGGAACTGAATCTCCCAAAACTTATGAATTTTAACTATAATTTGTTTTTATTTCCTGTATATTTCTATATATTAATTATATAAAAATATATGTCTACGTTCTCTGTGTTGTATATATACATATATATAGATGTATGTCTGGCTTTTGTTTCTACTAATATTACATATTGTTTATTAATTATTAATATTACTAAAATTATTTAGTTAATAAGTCTAATTAAAATTGAAAACAAGGAGAGGAGGACAGATAGAGACAGACAGAAAGAGAGGAATAGAGAGAAAGGACGAACGAGAGGAAAATAGAAAGGCAGTAAACGCCAACAAAGCCAAGAAAGCATACAGCGAGCACCGCAGGAAAGCGAAGAAGACACAGACACAAACGGAAAACAAAAGAACGGCCTAAAATGTCGACTAAAGAGAGAAAGAAAAAGAAAATTCGGGCCTGGGAAGAGTGTGGGGCAAACGATTCCCGGTGAAATTTCGAGTGGTTCGGGTAAAGTAAAGTTCGGTCGCAGGACGAAAAACGGGTCCAGTTGATACCAAACAAGAGGCTATTAGGCCCAGTACTAGGTCCTGACCCACGCGGGCCGATTTAAATGTATTAGTATAGGTAGGCTTGGCAGGCTCTCCTGCCTAACGGCTGGGTGGAATGATGCCCCAAGGCAATCGTTGAACTCGCCGTAAGGAGGCGATTCGGATGAGGGCTAATACCCGGGTCCCACGGTCAGAATTAAGAAAAGTGTCAAAAGGATGCAACTAGAGAGAGTTTGATCTGAGATGGGGTGCTATTTTCAGGCGTTAACGGGAAGGTGGACGGAGACCCGCCAGGTATATTTGGTGTCGTCTCGATGAGGCGAACATAATGAGGATTTGCAGACTTCCGGGTTGAGAGTAAAATTTTCGAAATTTTGTGCCCACCATAGACTTAAGCGATTTTGGGGCGCATTTTAACGGGTTACTACAGGTCAACGGAGGATCAGATGAAGACCCGCCGCATATCGTTGCGTTCACCAAGAATAGAAAAATCGAATAAGGTCGCATGTCAATATTTAGGGCTGGCGAAAAAATAATACTATCTCACAAAATTGAAGATAGTTAAATGTCAACTCCTATATGAGCTCGACGATGGCGTTGATTCGGGGCGACTCGGCCCGAATCGGTTCATACTGTAACCGTAACAAGCGAGACCGAGTGTTTTATGTCAGAAACGGAACGGGCCGAGGATTTTCCTGGATTTGAGAAGACATTGTTGGCCAAAGGAGTTTGCGGCTTGGAAAAGCGATGCGATCAAATGATGACAACAACCTTACCTAGCGTAAGAAGCGGTTATTTAGACGAGTAAGACATGAAATTTTTAATAATACTCGATAACCTATGAAACTAATTTTTTCAATTAGACCTCGTTGGGAAGCCCGTTTAATTCTGCACTGAAAATTACTCGGGGCGTCATCTCGAATACTGGAGCAGTAACCGGGTACGGCTCGTTGAAACCGCATACGATTCATTTGTTCACCAAAACCCAAATTTATTTCCGCGTTTATCATTATTCTCCTTTAAGCTCACCCACAAGAATAAGTGCTAGTTAAGCTAGGTAAACTTGATATTCTGATGCTTGGCTACTCCCCAACAAACTTTAGTGCCAGTGCCGTTTGTCTTGCGGCGAACAGCCATTGCAGTTCGACGCGAAGCGAGCGGCCGAGAGGCCTCCTATTCCCGGACGGTCGTAATCTTGATCCGATATATCTAAGAAATTCTCCATAGATTCTGGCCTGGTCGAGATCCCTACAAATCTTACAATTTTCCTATAATCAGTTCTATCCACGTAATTTCAATTAGACTATCAACTAGATTCAATACCTGCGCCAATATAAAAGGACGACATATATGACGAACAAATAAAGCAACACGAAAGGCGGTTAAAATTGCACACATGAAAGCATATGGTAAATGAATGGACAAAATAGATAAGGTTAAAGACGAGCAGTACAAATCCATGGCGCTACAGTGGTCAGGTTTGCCGATGGGTACGTTGAATCGGATCGCGTTAGAGCGCTGGTTATCAGCCTTTCGGGATTTTTCGGGTCCTTAACGGACCTTGATGAAATTAAGGGCCAACGTAACAGACCGGGACGGTCCTGTTACATATTGAATAATGGATGTTTTATAGAGGGACGCCTGCAACAGCCCTAAAGAAAGTCTTTGTCGCAATGTTTCAGATCTGTCAAAAGCATACGCAGGAATAGCTTTTTTAAGAATTAATATAAAAAAACTGTTATATATACAATTGCGGTAACACCACAGTCTTCCTTTACATTATCTTAGGACATTACAGTGTCCAATTTCTTTCTCGTTTAATGCCTACATTCGTTTCCCAACAAGGGATTTGGATGGACGAAAACGTATGTATTAACATAAATTCAACGCTTAATATTTGTTCGTTGTAGTATGAGACTCTTAATAGAGTTAAGGATTTAAGTAATAGCTCCGAACCAGTCCAATCACTAATAAACCAGACTTGTACTCAAAATTTCCGAGTTTGATTTGTTATAACAAACTGCGTCTGCTCGGTTGTACCCCAAATGCAAATGACTGCGTTGTAGGATGGCATTGTTAAGAGCGTTAAGGATCTAATCAATAGCTCCGAACCAGCCATGCGTTGTAGGATGGCATTGTTAAGAGCGTTAAAGATTCAATCAATAGCTCCGAACCAGTCCAATCACTAATAAACCAGACTTGTACTCAAAATTCCCGAGTTTGATTTGTTATAACAAACTGCGTCTGCTCGGTTGTACCCCAAATACAAATGACTGCGTTGTAGGATGGCATTGTTAAGAGCGTTAAGGATCTAATCAATAGCTCCGAACCAGCCATGCGTTGTAGGATGGCATTGTTAAGAGCGTTAAAGATTCAATCAATAGCTCCGAACCAGTCCAATGTCTAATAAACCTGACTTGTACCCAAAATTCCCGAGTTTGATTTGTTGTAACAAACTGCGTCTGCTCGGTTGTACCCCAAATACAAATGACTGCGTTGTAGGATGGCATTGTTAAGAGCGTTAAGGATCCAATCAATAGCTCCGAACCAGTTCAATCACTAATAAACCAGACTTGTACTCAAAATTCCCGAGTTTGATTTGTTATAACAAACTGCGTCTGCTCGGTTGTACCCCAAATACAAATGACTGCGTTGTAGGATGGCATTGTTAAGAGCGTTAAGGATCTAATCAATAGCTCCGAACCAGTCCAATCACTAATAAACCAGACTTGTACTCAAAATTCCCGAGTTTGATTTGTTATAACAAACTGCGTCTGCTCGATTGTACCCCAAATACAAATGACTGCGTCGTAGGATGGCATTGTTAAGAGCGTTAAGGATCTAATCAATAGCTCCGAACCAGCCATGCGTTGTAGGATGGCATTGTTAAGAGCGTTAAAGATAACCAGTCCAATCACTAATAAACCAGACTTGTACTCAAAATTCCCGAGTTTGATTTGTTATAACAAACTGCGTCTGCTCGGTTGTACCCCAAATACAAATGACTGCATTGTAGGATGGCATTGTTAAGAGCGTTAAGGATCTAATCAATAGCTCCGAACCAGCCATGCTTTGTAGGATGGCATTGTTAAGAGCGTTAAAGATTCAATCAATAGCTCCGAACCAGTCCAATCACTAATAAACCAGACTTGTACTCAAAATTCCCGAGTTTGATTTGTTATAACAAACTGCGTCTGCTCGGTTGTACCCCAAATACAACTGACTGCGTTGTAGGATGGCATTGTTAAGAGCGTTAAGGATCTAATCAATAGCTCCGAACCAGCCATGCGTTGTAGGATGGCATTGTTAAGAGCGTTAAAGATTCAATCAATAGCTCCGAACCAGTCCAATCACTAATAAACCAGACTTGTACTCAAAATTCCCGAGTTTGATTTGTTATAACAAACTGCGTCTGCTCGGTTGTACCCCAAATACAAATGACTGCATTGTAGGATGGCATTGTTAAGAGCGTTAAGGATCTAATCAATAGCTCCGAACCAGCCATGCGTTGTAGGATGGCATTGTTAAGAGCGTTAAAGATTCAATCAATAGCTCCGAACCAGTCCAATGACTAATAAACCAGACTTGTACTCAAAATTCCCGAGTTTGATTTGTTATAACAAACTGCGTCTGCTCGGTTGTACCCCAAATACAAATGACTGCATTGTAGGATGGCATTGTTAAGAGCGTTAAGGATCTAATCAATAGCTCCGAACCAGCCATGCGTTGTAGGATGGCATTGTTAAGAGCGTTAAAGATTCAATCAATAGCTCCGAACCAGTCCAATCACTAATAAACCAGACTTGTACTCAAAATTCCCGAGTTTGATTTGTTATAACAAACTGCGTCTGCTCGGTTGTACCCCAAATACAAATGACTGCGTTGTAGGATGGCATTGTTAAGAGCGTTAAGGATCTAATCAATAGCTCCGAACCAGCCATGCGTTGTAGGATGGCATTGTTAAGAGCGTTAAAGATTCAATCAATAGCTCCGAACCAGTCCAATCACTAATAAACCAGACTTGTACTCAAAATTCCCGAGTTTGATTTGTTATAACAAACTGCGTCTGCTCGGTTGTACCCCAAATACAAATGACTGCATTGTAGGATGGCATTGTTAAGAGCGTTAAGGATCTAATCAATAGCTCCGAACCAGCCATGCGTTGTAGGATGGCATTGTTAAGAGCGTTAAAGATTCAATCAATAGCTCCGAACCAGTCCAATCACTAATAAACCAGACTTGTACTCAAAATTCCCGAGTTTGATTTGTTATAACAAACTGTGTCTGCTCGGTTGTACCCCAAATACAAATGACTGCATTGTAGGATGGCATTGTTAAGAGCGTTAAGGATCTAATCAATAGCTCCGAACCAGCCATGCGTTGTAGGATGGCATTGTTAAGAGCGTTAAAGATTCAATCAATAGCTCCGAACCAGTCCAATCACTAATAAACCAGACTTGTACTCAAAATTCCCGAGTTTGATTTGTTATAACAAACTGCGTCTGCTCGGTTGTACCCCAAATACAAATGACTGCATTGTAGGATGGCATTGTTAAGAGCGTTAAGGATCTAATCAATAGCTCCGAACCAGCCATGCGTTGTAGAGTGGCATTGTTAAGAGCGTTAAAGATTCAATCAATAGCTCCGAACCAGTCCAATCACTAATAAACCAGACTTGTACTCAAAATTCCCGAGTTTGATTTGTTATAACAAACTGCGTCTGCTCGGTTGTACCCCAAATACAAATGACTGCGTTGTAGGATGGCATTGTTAAGAGCGTTAAGGATCTAATCAATAGCTCCGAACCAGCCATGCGTTGTAGGATGGCATTGTTAAGAGCGTTAAAGATTCAATCAATAGCTCCGAACCAGTCCAATCACTAATAAACCAGACTTGTACTCAAAATTCCCGAGTTTGATTTGTTATAACAAACTGCGTCTGCTCGGTTGTACCCCAAATACAAATGACTGCGTTGTAGGATGGCATTGTTAAGAGCGTTAAGGATCTAATCAATAGCTCCGAACCAGCCATGCGTTGTAGGATGGCATTGTTAAGAGCGTTAAAGATTCAATCAATAGCTCCGAACCAGTCCAATCACTAATAAACCAGACTTGTACTCAAAATTCCCGAGTTTGATTTGTTATAACAAACTGCGTCTGCTCGGTTGTACCCCAAATACAAATGACTGCATTGTAGGATGGCATTGTTAAGAGCGTTAAGAATCTAATCAATTTAGCTCCGAACCAGCCATGCGTTGTAGGATGGCATTGTTAAGAGCGTTAAAGATTCAATCAATAGCTCCGAACCAGTCCAATCACTAATAAACCAGACTTGTACTCAAAATTCCCGAGTTTGATTTGTTATAACAAACTGCGTCTGCTCAGTTGTACCCCAAATACAAATGACTGCGTTGTAGGATGGCATCGTTAAGAGCGTTAAGGATCTAATCAATAGCTCCGAACCAGCCATGCGTTGTAGGATGGCATTGTTAAGAGCGTTAAAGATTCAATCAATAGCTCCGAACCAGTCCAATCACTAATAAACCAGACTTGTACTCAAAATTCCCGAGTTTGATTTGTTATAACAAACTGCGTCTGCTCGGTTGTACCCCAAATACAAATGACTGCGTTGTAGGATGGCATTGTTAAGAGCGTTAAGGATCTAATCAATAGCTCCGAACCAGCCATGCGTTGTAGGATGGCATTGTTAAGAGCGTTAAAGATTCAATCAATAGCTCCGAACCAGTCCAATCACTAATAAACCAGACTTGTACTCAAAATTCCCGGGTTTGATTTGTTATAACAAACTGCGTCTGCTCGGTTGTACCCCAAATACAAATGACTGCGTTGTAGGATGGCATTGTTAAGAGCGTTAAGAATCCAAGCAACAGCTAATTTTTTTGCTGTTTGGTTTTTTAGAATAATTTAATAGGTGCTTTGATTCTATTTTCCCCGTAACCTTTGAAAAGGATCATTGATCTATTAGTTAAATCTAATAGCACAATTCAATCCGGCACTTATCACGAATCGAATGCAAAGTGTAAACAAAATTCAATTTTTACAGTTTTAAATTTTTCATTTAAAATCGATGAAAAATGACTGAAAACTCAATATACAATTTTAGGACAAATGTTTTTTAACTTTTGGGGCATTGAAAGATATACAAATCGGCTTTAATGTAATAGCTACTGTCCACGCTTGGTACTAAGATATCTAAACATTCTTCATATGTTTAAAACCTTAAATTCGTATAGGCAAGAGTGTATTAGAGAAGAGTATGACACAGAAACTGGGGAGGGGGTCAGGCCGAAAACGCCCGCGTCATCAAACACGGGCTAACATATGAGTGCATGGAAGTGTCATACTCTTCCCTAATGCACTCTTGGTATAGGTAATCCGTGCCGTTTTAATATGAAATGGCTAGATCAATCGAATATTAGGAAGTATAATTATTGTTTTGATAAAATTAAAATTTGACTTATTTATGAGCCCTAAAATTGATTTATTTATGAACCCTAAATGAAAAAAATTTCCTTCACCAATAATGAAATGAAAAGTCAAAATGACTACAAATAGCAAAACAAATTTGCCCAAAGTTCTAGTGGCAAACTATTTTAGAATTTGGCTCGGACTGTATATTTTGAAGAGATATTAGAAAAAGACTGTTATGAAACTCGACGAATTTATCTGCCCTATTAGAACCTTACGGGTGGATTTTTAGTGTCCGTCGAAGATACCAAATTATTTTAAATAAGGCCCAAGGCCTGATATGGAAGGGACTAAGAAACCTCGGGCAGGTACAAAAAAGCACATTGAACGAGTTAAGTTGAACTGTAGAAATATTTTTAGACCACTTTTAATTTCCATCTTTGAACGTCCGAAAGGTTCCCAATAAGGTTACAAACGATTTGGTGCGTTAGGTCAACCAGAACAAAGGTAGGTTAAGTGGCTGACAAGCGGAACCATTACACTTGGGTCCAAACGCACTATTAACACTATACGTAGAGGAGGGGTTGCGCATTGGTTTTGCTTAAAATTCTTGACACTTATTCTAAAGTCGTGTTCACACGCTCAAACTTTTTGCTCAAACTATTATCAAAATTTTACGGTGATTTTTAAAAGCAATTTACGATGTTTCAAAATTTGAGATCATAATTTGAGCTCAAACTTTATCGGGTAATACATCTCGTCCATGATTGACTACAGGAATATTCTTGAAAAGTTTTGGCAATGATCAAAATTTGAGCTCAAATTTTTATGAAATTTGAGTAAAAATTTTGAGCGTGTGAACACGTCTTAAGAATCTGTCGTAAAAAACAAGTTTATTTATTTTCAAAAAACTGAATAGTGAAAAAAGCACTTTGCTTAATATTTTACCAAATCCGGCCAATCATTCGGTCGTGCACCACGTCTATGCCCAAACGGGTAAAGCCATAGCTGTCCGGCCGAATGAAGTGTAATATATCCGTCGAGGTCGCCCGAAATCATTGTTAAATAATTTCGAACTGCTTCAACTTCGGGCTCACTAAACGCATATAGCAATACGCAACTCAACGAAGTACA
>JASANE010028793.1:0-87672 GCA_030248225.1 Trileptium ribeirensis | reverse complement strand
TGCTATATGTATTCTTTCAACCGGTTCATCTCTGTTGCTAATGGATGAACATCAAGATTTTGACGTAATTTACAAATAAACCACCACCAGATAACTAGGAACCGTGACAGACGTTATTTGCACAGCCCTCAAGTATATACGTAAATAATAAACATACATTGTGCTATTGAGTACTTGTAGCGGCAATGTACATTGCATCTGTTTTGTGTTTTGTGATAGCACTGTACTCATAGTTGTAATAACTTAACCCTTCATTCCTTCATCCAACTAACTATGAGCGACATATAAAAGTTTACGTCGATGTCATCTATAACCGCAAAGGAAACAGTCAGCTTGCAATGCAGAAAAATGCCCACTAATACAGGACAAGAGCGACATCTTATAAATTACACGTGAATTGTAATGCAGAAAAATGTTTTGAAGTTTAAATCTCTTTTGCAAATGTAACTGCACTTTTGCACAGGCGTATGTATATGGTGGAAGAGCGCTACCAATAGTATCGATTAAAAGCAGAATGTTATAATTTTTGGTCCTATGCACCATCAAAAGGATAAGGCTTATTAGATGCACGATGTCAGTGCAATGTGCAACACGCTTCCACACCGGAGTGCCACCGTTGATACATCTGTACACGACAGCGGTCGACATAACCATTGCACGGGCAGTGCAATCGAAGTTACCATTGCACCCGAATTGATTTGCGTGCAGTCGTAGCAACCATATTGGCTATGGTGTGCAGTTTCTGCACACAAATAAACGTGAATGACGCATTAGCTGGGGGAAAATTTGATGGATGGGGACACGAAGACAAAAAGATAGATTCCAGCTTACTTCGAGCATATTTACGTACCAAACTTGGGTTTGAAATTTTAAATTTGACGGGTGATTTTATCGTTTTCGTGGGACATCTGGGGGATAACGACCAAGCTAAATTAGGTAAGAGGTTTAAAAGATCTGAGTAATGGGTTTTAGACAAGTTTCTGACAAGAATTTTGGGGGTACAGATGGGCTAAAATCGGAGATTTTGGGAGAAAACTCACAGATGGTCGACCTCCGAGTATTCGTAGGGTTCAAATTTGATGTCGGCGATTTCGATTGAAGCCGACTCTCTCTAACGGGGACCCAGGGTTTACGATAGCTGTCAAAATCAAAATCTTGGGAATTCTTCGATTGGGCGCCCGGGTTTGAACTCGAAAAAGTGGGCGTCAAAAGATCTTCTCCGATTGGATAGCGACAAAATCGCTATCTTTCAACATAGCAGAAAATTTTGAAGCGACGACTACCACGTCGTCTCTTCGAATCACTTCGACTTCGGCAGCGCGGAGTTCGGTCGACTTTACTGACCGGCTCCGACGCTTAGATTTTACTGTTAATTTCGCAACATTTTCAACTTTCCCGTGCTTTCTTGTTTTTGCTTTTGGTTCGCGTGTGGAATGGAGTTCGATCGTTGGAGGACCCGCGCAGACATCTTTCGTCTCGCGGAAGGGGACTAGCCATCGCTGTCCCGGATCAAAGGTTGTAAGTCAGGAAGAGAACCGAATAAATGGGGGTTTATTTTCCCCAGAGCGAAGTGTAACAGACCGTTGAAATTTGAACGAGTGTTGCACAATCTTACCTTCGATAGTTGGACCGGACGCCCGTCGGAGGACGTCTTGTTTTTCATGTCATCTGAGCACACTTTCACCTGTTCTTTGACCAACCTCCTCGAGTCGAGTTCCGTTTAGGCACCGCGATCGAATGCACGGGGGGTGTTAGGTTGCGAACACAAAAGCCGAAGTAGTTCTGATTCCCCGTGGTCATAGGCAAACAAATCAAAAATGGACGCCTCTCGTCCATGCTTTTACATGATTTATTTCTCTCGAGTTAGGGCTGTCGAATTTTCCTGAGCTGACCACGGTAAAAGTTCATCACGAAACCATAGGGAATTTCTTACTTGTTTCTGATAATGGTTATAGTTTACAAAATTACAGCTTAGTAGACCGTTCGATGCTCATGCCGCTGCTTGAGCTCATACTGACGTTGCAGTTAGGGACGGAGGATTAGCCTCCGTCGGGCTTTAGAAAGCCCCAAAATTTCATTTATCAGGACGAGTTAAGAAAATTTGGGGAATCCAAAAGACTGAACAAATTTTAGGGATTTCAGCTTGAGCGTAAGGTATTTGCACTCCGCGAGGAGCGATTTTCTTTGACTCGGTTTTTGCAGGACCAGCATAATCTCCGCTTCGATTGATCCAGTGCTAAGACGGCCATCAATAGCCCTACATAGGGATCAAACACCGACTTCGTGAGTCCTCAACAGCCCCATGACTAAACTTACTAAGCGCTTGTAAAAGATATCACTTCACCGTGTTTGCTTCGAAATTGTTTTCGTGCACCTATTAAGTTTACTAACGCTCACCATAGTACATGGACACGGTTAAGCTCGGCGATAGTAAGTAGGAAAACTCCCCGTACTAAAACGACCCAAACGCATGGTTAGTGATCATAATCCACCACCGTGCCCGCTTCTAAACAGCCCGGCACCGTGCCCCGCCCTGAAACAGAGAAAATGGACTACAACATCGTCTTTTCAATAAGAAAAAATCGCAACCTCTCACGCTTCGTTTTGACCCCAAACCAAGTAAGTGCAAAACCCCGTTTTCTTTTCAGAGCGACTTGATCGCTGAGTTTAAGTATTTTTCTATTTTTCAACTGGTTGCCCGTTAGGCTATGTACTATGTAGGCCCTTGCTTTGAGCTTTGCTGTTTTCTCTCTCTCTCCTTTTTCAGTTTCCCTTGTTAGGTTTCGATCCTGCACGGGGAATTTAAGCCCGCTGCAGATTTCTCCGTACTATCCACTCGACTATCGAGTTCTGATAAATTTCACTAAAATTTTAGTGATAACTCGACTGCACAATTTCGATAGTGCAGTTGAGACACTGTACAATTTCGATGTGTACAGTGTAATAAGGCAATAGGATAAGCGATAGAGAGAGGACGGCAAAGCAAAGAAAAACGACAAGGGAAACGAAAGAGAGAGCAGAAACCAAGCAAAGAAAAGAAAGGACGGAACCAACCAAAACAAACCCCCAAAATAAAAGTACTAACCCACCCCAGGCGAAACCGAGCACTAGTTGTGGAACGGGCATGACCACCCGTTAGAACAGTTGAAAGTGCGGCCTCGGTCGCTTAGGAAATCGCCAGAATTAACAACTGCCCGTGCCTCTTATCCATTTAAGCGGCCGAAATAGTAACCAGGGGCGACCCTTCAAAACGATTAAAACTCTGTCCCCTGCCGACATAACGCAGTTCAAGTGATGCTTCACCACCAAAATCAACCGCATTGCTACCAGCTTACCGGTTATAGACCATTAGGACTCAGGATAATCGAACTCCCGGCTGGACTGCTCAAATTGCCGAGACAACGGTTATCGGAGGATTGACAAAAACCCTGGCTTCGGAACGGAATGCGCAAATGACCTGATAGGGACGCTAGGCAGCAGTTGTAGGACGGGAAATGCACGCGGACCGCATTTTATCTTCGGACCGAGATCTAGGCGACTCGTTGGTTGAACCGTGATTGGTAGCTTGTACTCCTTGGCGTTTATAAGTAATCAGTTGCCTGGACAATGTTATGCTTTGTACCATATTCGATTTTATTAATACGATTGGGTTTTATCTTGTATTGTATGCCCATGCTTGCTCCGTGCCCGAATTCATGCCCTGTCATCGCTATACCGAAACCCCTCCCTTCCCCGCATAGCTCGAATTGCATGTATTGCCGCGCGTTGTTGACAGCGAACTTCGAAGCACGCCGAAACGCCTGACCCGAGCCGTCGGTTGCCGCCGGCGATGAACTTTTCGGCCATAGATTTCGGTCCGGCCTTGCCGGGAACGAGTTCGCTCGCGCCTCCCCCTTCTCTTTCGCATTAGACACGGGGACGAATACTCGGACGGGTAGCTTATCACTGTCATCGTTTGTAATTACATGTGTACCTTGCCTGATGCCCATTGTTGACTGATCTTGTACATAATTTTGAATAAACTCTTGAAAATTACGTGGCGTGTCCCGTGCTATTGGATTTTTAGCGTGATAAGGACGTCCAATTGGACAGGCCGACCCTTCGTGCCACGGCTTGCGGACGCAAATACCCCAAGCCCTGACACGAGCGGTCCGCCGCCAAGACTGAACTGTTTGTGTGATGGTACTACGGCGAGAATGGTCCACCAAATCACTCAGCAAATTTACCGACTTGATAGTCACGCTCACACTAAAGGTTAAAAATTTACTAGGAAAACTTTATCACTCGATACCAACACAGTCAAAATTATCCCGCTGCAAAATAGGTAGTCCGACGTTAAACGTTCAGGGACTGTCGGAACCCTGTGGGGGCCACATGGCTACAACGAAGAAAGTGTTCGACCAGGGATAAACTCAGTGGAACTCAAAATTTACATAGCAAAACCCAACTTATCGCGCATTTTACCTTAACTTACGCTAGACCAAACAACTTCCGTTAGACTAGGATAAGGAATATTGGTTTGACATCATGACCTGCGAGCAGGTTTCGGTGTCAACCTCTTCGGTGGATTTCAGGACATCATGCCAGGATACTAGACACGTGCGCAACCAATCGGGCGGGGTCCGAACACACCCCGTGAAGCGCGCCTGCGGCCTGGTAAGCTCCGTAACTTCTTGGGTCTGACCAAGAAACGTGGCTAAATCGTAAAACTTAGGGTACACCCTTGAGGTTATGATAGCCGGGGTCGTATGGGAATGGTGTTAGGAAGTTGCGCCATGCAGCTGCGTCACCGTTATTACAAATATAACTATAGCAAATGAATAATAGACCAAAAACCTATCATGGGCAAAACCGCAAAGTATTGCTGTCGCTACTAACGCTTGCAACCGGCTGAAAATATTGCAAAGAATAATACTGCAAACTATTACAAGCGTTTGCGTTCTACACAGAACGCAATATGTCAAACTCAACTCGTGTTGTTCATAAATGTAAGCTGCTATGAGAACAGATTGTACAGCTAGGACTTGGTAATAGCACAGCGTTCAGAACGTAATATGTCAAACTCTACTAGTGTTGTTCATAACTGTAAGCTGCTATGAGAACAAATTGTACAGCTAGGACTTGGTAATAGGTCAGCGTTTACGTTCTACACAGAACGCAATATGTCAAACTCTACTAGTGTTGTTCATAACTGTAAGCTGCTATGAGAACAAATTGTACAGCTAGGACTTGGTAATAGCTCAGCGTTTAGGTTCTACACAGAACGCAATATGTCAAACTCTACTCGTGTTGTTCATAACTGTAAGCTGCTATGAGAACAAATTGTACAGCTAGGACTTGGTAATAACTCGCCGGTTAACGGAGTAACTGCCTTTGGTTGTACAACAGCTCATCATTTTTATCAGCCTTAACTCGAAGAATTTGATTAAAATCTAAATTCAGAATTTTAGCATTTAGCAAACTTACCAAGTAACAAAAACGACCACATTTTGAATACGATTTTATGATATATCGATGCGATAATACAAATATTTGTGATTTAAATATTAAAGGTTTTAGAGATCGAAAGTTTAGTACAATACTTATAATAACTTGTAGAACTATCAGTAGAAACATCCGCAGATTATTTATTTGTACAGGTTGATCTAATGTTTAAAAAACTTTTGGCAAACAAGTCTATTTTGTAGATATGTCATCGCCCATGTCGCCTCTAAAGGCCGGACTTAACTGTCATTTTGAAGTAGGATATATTATAATATTAAAGTTGTATTTTGCATAATCAGGCAAGGATTCGTCGGTTTTTTTTTGTTACCGATTTGCTAAATTCCCCCCAAAGTTCTAGAACTTAAAGGTTTGTATGTTAGCTGCAAATTTTGTTAATGCGTTCTCGATTTAATTTCCTTATTTTTTGCAATGTAAACTATTAAAAATGTGAATAAAGGTACCATATTTATTGCTACAAGTTTCCAAGACACTTGCCTGTATCTTTAACTTATATAATTGATAGAAATTCGTTATTGTCATTATTAGGAGGAAGCCTTAACTCCAAACTAAAATTCTTGGTGTTCAAATTAGGAACATCGACTTCATATGAATTATGTATGTTAAAAATGTCCGTGCGCTGCGTACTTCTACTTCACTTATCCTGGTTTTCGGTAAGATATATTTCTTAAATTAATAAGGCAAATATCCGGTATAATAAAATAATTTCCAAGTAACATTCAAAATACCTAATACCCGGGCACCCGCGTGCCCGACTACTTCCGGGTACAAGACGCATTACTTGGGTACCCGACATAGAATACCGTGTACCCGGGTAATAGTGACCATGCTTAGTAGAAACTGAAGAAATCGTAGCCCTGGCGAAACTTCGTCGCTATATTATGCGGGATTCACGTTATAATGTCACCACCAGTTGGAACTTATGTACCCCAACTTGTGGCTGGCACACCCTTCACAACAGGGTGTCTTAGACACCCTCTACTTTTTAAATAAAAGTTCATAGGGTAGCTAGCTAGCTGTTAGCTTTATTTTAGAGGGTGTCAAGCACACCATATTAGTTTTACGATTTTTTGATGGTATCGGCCATACTGTAGGGTCAATTCCCATATAGCCTACGGGGCACCGTAGAAAAACTGCAAGATGTATGGCGCAGGATTTTTAGTAGCTTAATCCGATGTCGTCTGCACCACTGTGATTCTATTTCGTGATATCATAAATATCCAGTGATCTCAAGTGAAATATTAGTGATTTACGCATACATGCCGAAGCAGGGTTTAACGGGTCCCACACTCGTCATCGACCCCCTTCACCGAGAACCTGGGTATACCTCCTGAGTGTTCGCACCTGCCAGGCCCTGCGTTCCCCTCCCCGCTCCGAAGGCGGCCGGAAGGACTTTCAACATGGAGCCGAAAATACGGTAGAAAACCCAGTGGCCCAGGTGCTTCCAGGCGCAAAGCTTCTCGAGGACTATCGAAGGTATTGCAAATTGGTGTAGGTTCCCCTCCACATGCCCCCAGCTCATACATGTTGACGCTCCGAGGTCCCAGGGGGTAGCTGGGGGAGTATAGGCTCTGGGACGGTTATCAGGGGGTGTTGAAAAATGGCGATGACCTCACCCAACTCCGTCCGCTCGCACCTTATTTTTACCGATTTTAGCCAATTTCTACCATATTTTCGAGCAAAATTTTCGCGCGGAAGGGGGGGGGTAGGGGGTACCCTCAGGGGCCCCGTGGGATGCAGGGTTCTTCTTCGTACACTAGAACTTGATTTGCAAGCTTTCTGCAAGTGGATCTTTTACATTTGGCCATAATGCATTAAGTATATATATTTTAGCTGACTGGACTGTTTGACAATACATATAGTAAACTAAAACACATCGTATATGTTACATTAAGTTTAAGTGTTCCGTTTGTACAATTCCTAGAACAGTTGTAAAGATATGTTGCTTCGTCGTGGTATTGTGCATTATTAAAAAACATATTTATTCTCATCGTTTAGTATTTTTAGTACAGACGCGCACTAGGAAAGCGGGCCCCGGGGGATGCAGGGACTCGGCGAGGGTGACTTCGGGAACCCGGAAGAGAGTTTAGGACCCCTGTGGGCTGCGGGGCTTCGGGGACGGGGTGGAGCGGTGTGGGGGGTGCGGGGCCTCAAGGGGGTGCTTGCTTCGGTGGTGATTGGCTTCGGGAGGGGGGTGCTTGTGTTCGGGGGGTGTAAACGGTGCCGGTTTCGGGGCCCGGGCGAATGCAGGGACTCGGCGGGGGTGACTTCGGGAACCCGTAAGAGTGTTTAGGGCCCCTGTGGGGTGCAAGGCCCGGAGGGGAGGAGGGCGCGCGGCCTCGGAGGCGTCAGGGCCTTGGGGGGGGGGAGTTGGCGGGTGTGCAAGGCCTCGAGGCGAGGGGGTGCGGGTCCTCGGGGGAGCGATGGTGAAGTTCGGGGCTTCGTGAGGATGCCTTTGGGTTCAGGGGGTGCTTGGCTTCGGGTACGGGGGCACCAATGCAGAGCTCGGAGGGGGGTGGACGTGGAGCGAGCCCCAAGCATGGGGGTTCAGGTAGTGCCCCAATTGTCTAGGACTGCACTGGATAGATTCAAGTGCCACTTTCGAATTTATCTTGCATTCTACATTTTAGAGTCAGAATAAAATGTTTTCAACGATAAAAATTTTTATTCAGTAGTTTACAATATGGAAGTCACCATACTAATACTATACGGTGTTTGCCACACTGTCACTGCAGAACAATAGGGTTTCCGCGGCACTCTACTGCCAAAATGCAGTAGCTAAGGGTGTTCCTGACACCCTCATATTTTGTATATGGTATGGGTGTCGCTGTCACTGTCTTTACGGTATAGCCTACACTACAGGGGGACAAAAGTTCAAACTGGTGGGGACATTATAACATGAATCCCGCATTACACGGAGGTTGCGGTAAATTTCAAGTTTTTGCTGTAGTTCCAAGCAAAAATCATGTCACTTTCCGAATAGGTCCCTTATGTTAGCGGTGGAATCCTGTCGTAGAAGCAGTTTAAATATAGTGCGGCTAAACTTAAAGTAAACACAATGAACCATCCCACTATGGTAACTAGAAAGAATTGACAGCTCAACAAGGTTCGTTATCTCTGAATTAGGATCAGATTTGTTCATTATTTGAGCCACGACGTGTTCGCTATTATGTTCGACACTATTCGAGTTGTTAGCTGTTCTGTTATCCTTTATTTACAGCTAAAATCTTCTGTTAATGGATAGATTTAATGCAGCTGTGGCGTCATAAATTAAACAGTCGTATAGTTTATCATTTATTGATCGCGTAGATACTTTGTTTTAAATTATAACTCGACAAAATTACGCTCAAACAAGTTTGATGTTTGTAAACAGAGAACGGCTTTTTCTCTATTGAACTAGCAACCATTTAGTGTCATAATTCTATAAGAATATTAAAATACAATGTTTAGTGGGTGCAGATTTAATTTACTTTCGTATAGTATAAAACCATGTGAAATAAAGAAACACTGCCCTTCGTGTGGGTTTGCAGCTTGCCATCGGGATGAACATATCTGAAGACGGAGATGGCCACAGACCTGCAAATGTGCAAATCAGATTGATCTGGCTGTGCAGCTGTGGTCTAAATGGCCGCAAATTAAGCGCTATAACGTTTACATTAAATTATCGAAAGATATACATCGGCATGCTGTAAGGGCGTGATCTAAAGCCACGGTTGATCTATATCAAAATGCCGCAAACAAATAAAAAATCTTAGCTTATTTAACTTAGTTAAAAATATATTGTCTGACTCAAATCGCTGCTGTCGAACGTAGATTTAATTCATCATTTTTGATGCTGGTACAAATCGTACACAGCATTAAAATTTTAAGTTTGAGCTTGTAAAATATTCACAGAAAGTATTGTTTTTCTCTACCTCCGCCTGCGTCTTAGAGAGAATGTTATTACGATGCGAACCATCATCGAAAAGACAGTGCTCAAAAATTATTAAAGCTGCTCTAGATGCATCCATCATTTCACAGCGTAGAGAGCAAAGCTGTCGACAAAAATTTTGCCGTAGTTTAAAGCAAGTTGAAATTCTGCGTTCAAATTTCTAAACAAAAGTGAAACGAGCAAAAATAAATCGACTTTAGGGACCATTTGTGTAAAAGAATCCAGTTAAAGATGTTTGTAAAAGACTATTCTATCCGTCAACACAAATGCATCAACCTTTAATAATTTACATTTGAAGGAAGTTTTCTGGAGGATTTTGGATTATAAGGTATTCGGATTTGTACAGTTAATAGGTAAGAAAATTAGTTTGAAAAATTTTTTGTTACAGGTAGTATTTGCACAGATGTGGGTAAAAGGAGGTCATATCTGCGGCGTCTCCAAAGGAAGGTCTGGGCTGTATCCCCTAGTCTTATATGGTACCCCACCCAGTCAACAATTTTTTTCCAGTCGGAATTTTATGTTGAGTTGACACCCACAATGCGTGGCTGCACCCTCTCCCAGCTGAAATTTCCTAACAGCACTCCGGATCATAAGAAATTTGGGTACTGCGTATCACGGAAACCGTTAAATATTAAAACAGCTGTATAAAGCTTATAGATTTGATATTTGTGAAGATTTTCGTAAATATTTTATTTTAACTATAATCTAAAAAGAGCTCATTATTTAGCTAGAAAGATTATAGCTTGACTCATGCTTTTTGACGAGACAGATAGCCCAAAAACGTGTAACCCTGTACGAAGCATATATGACATTAGAGATATCTGTCGAACAGATACAGTATATGTTGCAGGTTTTTATGTTTTGTGACGTAAAATAGTCAAATAATATAGTTTATTTAAATGAGTGAAGACATGAAGATAGATGTGTATCCCTAAAAAATCGCTAAAGTGTACATCGTTATAAATGATTTTTAGTTCGCGCCATCATCAATTCGACTAGCCGTTGTTGAGCTATGCGTATAACCAGAGGTTGATCATAAATATCAAAACACCCGATACAAAAAACATATATAGTAGGGAATCTGCAGCAGAGATGTCATATTTAATTAGAAGCCGGGGCTTAGCGATAAAAATCATTTTGTATCTCCAGAATGCCCTTTAATGCACGCATCCATGTGTAGATTTAAATAAATCTAAAGATTTTTGTTGTCCGGTCTCAGTGTATGAAAAATCCTCAGCGAGTTGTCCAGCAACAGAAACTACATTTTTCTTTTGTAGCGGGAATCGAACACTATACCTTTACGCATGCCATGGTAGGGATTACATTGAGGTTGGCTATCTATTGTGCGATTCTGACAATTTAGTGCCTACCTGCCCTAAAATCCAAATATCGATATATAAATGAAATAAGCAGCTACGAAGAAAAAACTTGTATGCAACACCGGAAGATATTTTATTTTGTTTTTAGACGTCAGGCTACGACATTGTTTTCGGTTTTTGTTAAGCTGGATAATATTATACCTGCCCTAAAATCCAAATATCGATATATAAATGAAATAAGCAGCTACGAAGAAAAAACTTGTATGCAACACCGGAAGATATTTTATTTTGTTTTTAGACGTCAGGCTACGACATTGTTTTCGGTTTTTGTTAAGCTGGATAATATTATACCTGCCCTAAAATCCAAATATCGATATATAAATGAAATAAGCAGCTACGAAGAAAAAACTTGTATGTAACGCCAGAAGATGTTTTATTTTGTTTTTAGACGTCAGGCTACGACATTGTTTTCGGTTTTTGTTAAGCTGGATAATATTATACCTGCCCTAAAATCCAAATATCGATATATAAATGAAATAAGCAGCTACGAAGAAAAAACTTGTATGTAACGCCAGAAGATGTTTTATTTTGTTTTTAGACGTCAGGCTAAGACATTGTTTTCGGTTTTTGTTAAGCTGGATAATATTATACCTGCCCTAAAATCCAAATATCGATATATAAATGAAATAAGCAGCTACGAAGAAAAAACTTGTATGTAACGCCAGAAGATGTTTTATTTTGTTTTTAGACGTCAGGTTACGACATTGTTTTCGGTTTTTGTTAAGCTGGATAATATTATACCTGCCCTAAAATCCAAATATCGATATATAAATGAAATAAGCAGCTACGAAGAAAAAACTTGTATGTAACGCCAGAAGATGTTTTATTTTGTTTTTAGACGTCAGGCTACGACATTGTTTTCGGTTTTTGTTAAGCTGGATAATATTATACCTGCCCTAAAATCCAAATATCGATATATAAATGAAATAAGCAGCTACGAAGAAAAAACTTGTATGTAACGCCAGAAGATGTTTTATTTTGTTTTTAGACGTCAGGCTACGACATTGTTTTCGGTTTTTGTTAAGCTGGATAATATTATACCTGCCCTAAAATCCAAATATCGATATATAAATGAAATAAGCAGCTACGAAGAAAAAACTTGTATGTAACGCCAGAAGATGTTTTATTTTGTTTTTAGACGTCAGGCTAAGACATTGTTTTCGGTTTTAGTTAAGCTGTATAATATTATACCTTATTCCTAATCCGGTTTTATTGTATTTAATAGTTAATGTTCACCTGTTCAACTGATTCTTAAGTCTTAAACAGTTAAAATAAGTTACGTATAAGCGTAATATAGTTAATTTTGTCTAATTTCGGACATTGTAGCCTAATTGTTGTCAAAGTTGGCGGCATCGACGCAATACCACCCTTGCTTAAATTTCAGATCGCAAGCTAGCTCTGTGAAATTATTTGGGATCGTCAGCTTTTAAAATGAAAACGCCAAATGTTATGTTGCTTTTAGCCCAAACTATTAGTTTGAATTCCGTTAGTCTCCCGCCACCAACACAACAGCGTTATTTACGATATATTTATATTATATCAGGTCACATTCGCTGTCAAAATTTCAGCAAAATCAATCCCCCTATTCTGACGTTATACAAACGATCACATCCAAATTTTAGTTGATTTTATCATGAAAAACTGGATTATTCAAATCCAGCCCGTCAACTTGTGGAGTACGAAACAAACAAGAATGCATTAATATGCTAATACCTAAAAACATTTTAAACAGAAAAATAATTATCCAAATCCAATCATCAGTTTCTGAATTGCAGTTATTGAAATAAGGTGTTGGTTAAAACTAGCTCTATAAATTGGTTAAAGCATTTGGATTTAAAACATTTGGCAACAAAATTTAATCATTTTACTAAATATATTTTCATACAAATTGAGCTATTAGACAATATGCCGGCTCGATGGGCCGTAACGTCGTTCACTTTTGTGCAAAATCGAGTGTCGATGTGTTCACTTCTGTCGAGTGATTCTGTTGTATAGTTCACTTGAAATTATCATGTTTTAATTAATTTTGCCAGGTCCTAATGTCTATAACACTCAAGGTTATAACTCATTAATATTTTAACGTTTGTGGTTGCTCTGCGACAACTTTATACAGGACTAGTTTGTGAGCTCTGAAATCTAGGTAGCGTGTGTTCCCATGCTTGCTGTTATTTGCTCACATTGGCAGGAACCTTAAGGAATCAAAAACCATCATCTTCGAAGCTCAACGAATAGAAAGCGCAAATAAAGGCCAAACGACCAAGGTTCGACTCTTAGAGTCGGCAAGTTTGTTCAACGTTAGCCAAAATAGAAACTAATTTATGAAGTTTAATTAAATTAAGTTTATCATTCGTTTAAAATATACGTTGCATAGCTTATAGCATTAAGGCTGAATTTGCTATGTAGCCTAAATTTGTGCGGCGGAAACGAATTAATCATGTCGTAGCTAGCAGCTATCCACAAATTCCGCTTAAATTTGTTATTGTATCACCACCGGTTCTAGCCTAACGTAGCCTAATACCCGGCGTTCAAAAAGCTTTCTAGTCTGTTGACCGGTTGGTAATTAAGAGCTAGAAAAGCGATCATATATTCACCAGAGTTTTCTTGCCTTATAAATTGAATTCAAATATTTGCTATAGGTGAATATCCGTAGGATATCTTCCATTTTTTAAAGGGAAGACATGCTATGAAATGCTTTTACGATTCAATGAAAGAAGATATCCTACGGATTAAGTTGCATTTAATAACTTATTAGAGACTCCAGTTTCACTTTAACATGTCTTCCCTTTAAAAATAATAACATTAATATCAATTGAAAAAAATACAATTTTATTTTCAATTGGTTTCTTTTGAACATATTTTTATTAAGTGTAGCCCGCTGTATACTACTGATTGTTGTGCCACATTTCTTAAATGACGAAAAGCGCTGGTCGTACATTGGATTCTCTGTGCTAATACAATTTTCTACAGTTATACTTTTGGTGCTATTAAATGCATCATGTTTTCTTTGATACATAATTAAACCTTTGTAATGGATGGGTTTATATATTAAATTTAAGGCCTTAACAGCAGAAGGTGATATCTTTTTATCTGACTACGGGATCAGTTAATTACACCGAACCATGCTTCATCGATGCGGTAAGGTTAATGAAATTGGATAGCTTAACATCAATAACTCATATTCATATGTGTTCCGCTAAAAACCCAATTGTTGCCATACGCCAAACAAAACGATACATGGTCTTTGAATGTTTTCAACATTTTTCGACCCCAAAGCTTTATAAGATCGCAGACTTACTGAATAATATTCAGATACAGCAATATGACAGATGAACAATATTTAATAGCTGAACTACTTACGAAGGAATTTAAAACTCTCTTTGCAGAGATTGTTATATGTCCAAATTTGCACTTCAACTAAATCGAATTCTTTTATCCTGATAGTTGATTGATTTAGAAAACGGTAAAAAATGAAAACAGTAAAAACTTGCTTCAAAAATATTTCTAAATCTGTAAGTAAATTATGTTTAATTATAATAAGCAAGGGTTTAGTTAGGTTGACTTGGCATTCTAGTCTATAAGATAATAACATTGCTATTGCTTAATATAGCCCTAAATTAGCCATACATTTAGTTATGAATGGAACAAAAAGTTGTTATGTATGCTTTAAACCAAAAGCATTGCATCGGATTTCTAGTCACCAGCACCCAACAGAATCGTGGGTTGGGGGTTTAAGATATTAATTATATTTAAACGTTCTTCTGTTTCTGATATGCATATATAATGCATTTATTCATTGGTCAAAATTAACACTGTTGCACACCGTAAGAAACGCACATTATTACTTATTATGCTGGAGATATAGTATAAAATTGATTTAGCAGTGAACCGATCAAGTATCAACATTGTTTTTTCATCTTTGCCAATTATCAATTTAACTTAAATTTTATTACCGAATCAATCAATCATATTGGATATAGTTTACTCGCAGAGTACACACAGTCCATATTGCAGCACGGCATACTTTTCAGTGCATATGAACATTCTCTTCGCGTTACATAACAGCAACAATTGACTCTAGTCAGAAAACAGTTATCAACCATGTCCTAATAACCATGTCTTATAAAAATAGGTGCATAAACGAATTAATATCAATCCCAGCAAGTGATATATATATGCTGCATAAACTTTTGTCAAATCAATAAATGTCCATATATTCACAAATTGCGGGTGTAACAGCGAATTTTTTTTTTGGTTCTGGGACAAAATTATGGTTATTAAGCCCTTGTTCATGTATACGATCGGCTTTTGACGATTACTTTAGTGTGACATTATTTAATAGCCATTCTTAAATCACAACCATAGACAATCTATGAGATCTATCAGATACTAGCGACGACTAATTCCTTAGGTGTCATGTACCATACTGCACACAACATGTGAGAGTATTATTGATATTGTAAAAATTTGAAACCAATGGTAATAAATTATATATCCTGTCCAGATTGCTGCTGTTTCACCACAGTTACACTAGACTATATACACATATAGTGACACAAATATTTAGGTACAAATCAATAAAAATCGAAACTGTGCTATTGAAATATTGAATTTCGCACCAGCATTTCTTAGGTTATCTAATCTTAAGTTTGGTATTTTTATTTTTTGTACATTATTTTAAGATATGTTATATCTTAAGTTTGCTTATTCTAGGTCAGTTTATCATAAGCTTGTATTCGGTAAGATAGCACAGAACTGTTTCGTGCGGCTCGGTTTTTAGCACTTTGCTACTCTCCGAAAAGTCGGAGTAGAATTTGTGTTCTAATTTATGTGGGCCTTTCTTTAGTCATAAAAAGTTAGTCAGATTTTGGCTCAGCCTGATCTAAAAATTGATTCTTTCAGCGAATCAGTTAAGCTTTGGCTAAGTATAAATTAGCTTTGTTTCGATAGTCTGAGTTTAAACATTGCTCAGACTGAGGCAGAACTTGACTCATTTTCTGAGCCGGAAGCATTTACGCCTCCTTTAACTAATCCTATTTACGGTGTACTATGCGTAACTCATGTGAATTTATAATAAATTATAACAAATCTATAACTGTCACTACGTTTTTAACATGGTTTGGTCCAATTGTAGCTTGATGGTGTCCAGGAAATATATCATGCATTTTCATAGAGAGATAGTGGGTTATCCCGGAGGACACGATTACTGCACTAACAGGTCATACGGCTCCGCAGGAGCCGTACCTATAGCTGCTTTTCGCGTCGCCCCACCCCACCACTTCCCGGCGACCCCTAGGACCCCCTTCTCAACCTCTGGGTCCTCAGACCTTGAGCATGTATGTATATATAGAGACAGCGAAGAAAATTGTATTTCTGTTTGGGTGCTTTACGTCAAAAACATACAAATAATCCATATTTTTAAGCTAATTTTTTGCAACAGGATAGCTATCAAAAGAAATATATATGTCTGTCAAACAGAAAACAAACCGTTAATGGATGATATGTGCGCAGCTAATAAATACTTAATATCATTCGACCAGAGAGACTTGCATAATCTAACTTGTGTGGTATATGACATTGCCCGATTATGCCACCTTGCTAGAAGTCGAACAAAGTTCATTGTGGACAAAACTGGTAAAAGCGAACAGCCGACTATAGTTGCTGAACGAGTTTTAGACAGGAATTAGGTAAGTTTTGCAAGACTTTTCCTGTTGATTATTATTTTATGTGGGCTATATAATTAACTGCAGCCTTCCCCTTACTTATCAGGCCAACACAACACAATAATATAAAATGATGTAGTAGTTGAAAGCATTCCACTTGCAAAGTTTCAGTATTATAAAACCTTGACAGCGGTGTGTGCGAACAAATTATTAAGCGATTTTAAATTATACTAGATTAATACAAATATATATAATATTTATACTGAACAGAGGATTTCGCTATTGGACATTGAGGTTTTATCTAACAGTGTGCATAGTTGAATTAATGACATTTCAGAACCATGTTACCTTTGGAGGCCGGTAGTTATATCGTTAGAGAAAACTGTTCGTACAGCTTAGCGTAGGTGTTTATGGGGAGGCAACTCCACGACATAGGATTAGATTTAAGCCTAAGACTAAATCTAAGCGCTTCAGCACCCCGAACCCCCGCTCTAAGTTGTTCTTTTTCTGATGTTCGACCCCTAAAAGTAACATGGGCTGCGTCTGAGTAGGACCAGTTGCATCACTAATTTGAAGATTATGCTAAACCAATATGATTCTAAAAAGGTACAATTTTGAATATAATAGTTCAGAAAATCCGAAAATGTTCGCACAAGTGAGATAGATACCCCAATATAAAAATTAACAAAAATAATATAAAAATTTTTTTGTTGCAAAGGTTTTGGCTACAACAAAATTTTTCGCTGCTAAGATTTTTACAACATTATTGAAACGTTATAACTAATCACTGCTCAAAACAAATATTTGAATGGAAATACATCCTGAAAGTTCGCAAACGTCTGTTTCGTTTGATCAAGGTTTGATCGGTTATTACAAAAATTACCGGTAAACATTAAAATAAAATAAGCACCCGCGTATTCAAAACAATCAGCGCCGGTTTATTTGTCTATCTTTTTACCACTAAAATCATGGAAATGTCAGCTAATAATAAAACAATCTAATCAACGAACAAAGCAGCTGTTTTCTCTAGGGTTCACAACCGTTTACCATATCGATACATGTACAATTCCCACTGCTATTTCATAGATTCTAGAGCGTAAAACGATGATTTGAAACAATATAGAATCAATATCAATATATGATCGTTTAGAATACTATAGGCTATAAATCATAAGCGTCAAACGTCTATAGTTGTTGGTCCTAAATTACTTTGCTAAGCCATGTAATTACCTAAATTCGACGTGGACTGTACGCTATATGTCTTTGTTAAATATTCTATAGCTATACGAAGAGTATTTAAATGGGGCAGTATATCTATACAAACCTACCGTGGAGAGAAGGGGATTATAGGCTAAGACTCGGAATTTTCTCGGGGCGTCGCCGATCCCCGCTTCCTGGAAGGTAACATGATCCCACTGAAGCTCCGCACTCCTCGCCCCTCCCCAAGGCGCGCGGACATGTTAGCAAGATTAAGCAAAAATCAATGGAAATGAGCAAAAATTGAGCAAAGCTTTCAAACATTACGGAAACTGGGTTAAGCTCAGTGGAAAATGAAGATAACACGGCGAAAATTATAAAAAATGTGGAGTCTCAAAAATTTTCGAAAATTTATCTCACTTGACGACAACCCCGCAGACCGGCAGATCTCATCTAGGAACTACCTCCTCCGGGAAGACCCGCTGTCCCTCCCACTTCGGATCTTGCACATATATAGATATATCGCACAATGGCAAGAAAATACGACTTAATAAAAGACCGTTCTATGCTTCAATTTCTTCGCGGTTATCGCGGTAGACTACATGCAGATCATATATATATTCTCATATGGGACGGGATATGCAGTTCTGGCGTCGAACACGGCCCCCTCCCACCTCGGCGCGATCTAACAGGTCATTCGACCTCTCCTTCTGGTTGAGCCCAAGGCGCTGAACACACAGGCAGCGCTTGATGCGCCGCACCTTCCCCCAAACAAAGACTCGGCGACCACTCTGGGACATCTGAACTCGTGCATGCATGACGCAAAATACTTCAAGGCGTACAGAGATATATATTTACCGTAACTAACTATGGTTTTACTAAGGCGATATGGCATATATAAGGACCTTAGCTTCTTACTCTAGGTCTCACGCTTAGCTTATCATATCGAAGACGATTCAACCAGCACTTGGTTTACGTGTCTGAGGCTGACTTTGTTCATAATAACAATGTTTAGTTCACAAAATTTTTACATTTGTTCGAGTACGTTGTTCTAGAGCTAGTTTTACCCCTAAGGGATGCCCAGCATGCCCGTACGATCCAGGCAGTTGACTTAAGTGAACTGGTTAGCTTAGTAGGCCTCAATCGAGTTTAATAGGGTGTTCGACCTGACCTCCATAATTCAGGCCCCCGTGCTTAGTGGCATACAGGTCTCCCTGAAGGTAAAGTCAAGCCTTGGGCCTGCCCACAGGTAGAAGACTCGGCTGGTGATATTGTTCTGCATTCTAGAAATTTTGATTTTTATGTGATTCGTCGAGGGATCCCTGTATGACTATAAGGCTTGCTACAAATTGGTATTTTATTGGGTCGAAATTTAGACTAGGCATTTCGTGTAATCTCTCACGGATCGTTAAACACCACTCCGTTGAGTCCAAGAATTTTCACAATTTATCGGTTCTCAGACTCCTTTTCGTTATTTCACACCATGATTATATAAAATTGCCGCTACAATTTGTGTATGTGCAACAGATATCACCTTATTTCCTTCGCATTCTTCTGGAATCCGAAATGCAAAAACGGAGCGGACAGGCTTTCCTCTTGCTGCATGGACGGGGAAAGACAGGCCGAGTACAAGTGAGAGATGAACTCGAGTTCCAAATAAACGAAACCCTAAGAAATAGATTGAAAAATAGCTAGAACGACAGCTACTGGGCAGTACAAGCTTATCCGACTAATCTATTCGTCCATCCTTCATGGACGAGAAAGACAAGCATAACACCAAGCGCAAATGAGTCTGAAATCAGTGGCATAGTCAGAGGTGGGCAGAGGGGCCATGCATGCCCCAGCACTGCATGATATGAGGATATTTTAATGTAAGGAAAGTGAGCATTGCTGATACAAGTGCTATATATTTGATTTACGTTTCAGTTTAAACCTCATTAGTCACAAATTTGTACTTGTCTCGCTTGTGAGCAATTTGTTTCACCTTTATTTCTTATCCCAACAACAACGACTGTATCATGGTAAGCCTGTGTTGTTAAACTTCAATTTTTTTCATTTGTTGCTAAATTTGGTTTATTTGGGGCTACATGGATTAGTTACGCAGTTGTCTTCTACAACCAGGACGGCCGCCTGGTAGATGAGCCTTATACAGACAGCATTTCTACGAGACACATGAAAAATTATTTGCATGTTCTTTGCACTATGCCAATAGCTTATAGTACGTCGTTTCATGCGCCCGTGTCTTTCAATATCTTCTCTGATATATCTACGTTTTATACGCCTGAGATACTGTCGTTTTAGCAATATTAACGGCATCACTACTTAATTGACATCAAAGTATGCATAATGGCCCAGTAACCCCGAGAAAATTATGATAGCCTAAGTAACCTCTTGTAACCCTAACGAACGAAAATAAAATGCAGGCCATGCCGTTCTCGAAATACTAAACCTTAGTCTTAGCCTAAGCCTAGGTCCTTATATAAAACATACACTAAGCCTAGGACTATGTCGGGGGGCTCCCGCCTCCAAACTCCAGCTCCAAGCTATTCTTTTTTCTAACGTTATAACACACCGCTCCTCAGGGTTACTTGAGCCATTTTATCGAAGCGCCATAAATATTAAGCCACTAGTAGTCACCAGCTTCCCGAAATTCCAGGGAAATATGATGTGTTAGAAGCATTCTGATGGAATAAAAGTCTTTCAATTTTTGTTACTGAAATTAAAAAATTGAACAGTATGGTTGACACTATTGTGCAAAATTGTGCTCGATACTGAATGCTATTGGGTTATCTAGTCGCCCAGTAGTTGCAGTCGAGATAAATTATTGGAACAAAATGACGATTCTTAACTATAACGACAACTGAATCAACACTGAATGCAACAAATTACAACTGAAATATGAAAAGCAATAAGTTCTTTTAACCGGAAATAGTAACACCAAGTTTAACAAAAATGTTATCAAAATAGTCTATCAAAAACTATAGAAAGTTCCAAAACTCAGTACCAATCCTCTGGGACATACTCTCAGTGACACCATTTACTATTCAATCACCTTCCTACCCATAATACTACTAACTTTACTACAAAAACGTCAATGTAATATGCTAATAGTGACACTGAAATAGCTAATATTATTCAAATTAGTATTTTACGTGACATTCCCGACACAAACAATACCCGGCCCATGTCACCTTTAGGGGCTTCCCGATTCCTGCGGGAAAATTTATTTTATGCATATGTGTCTTACTTTCCCGAAAATTCCCGGGAATTTTTGGAAAGGAAATTTTCCTTCCCGAAAATTCTCGGGAATTTTTGGAAAGGAAATTTTCCTTCCCAAAAATTTCTGGGAATTTTTGGAAAGGAACTTTCCCTTCCCGAAAATTCCCGGGAAGTAAATGAAATTTTGTTTCCCCAAAATTCTTGGGAATTGTAGGAAATTTTCCTTCCCAGGAATTTTTGGAAAGGAAATTTTTCTTTGCTGAAAAAACCGGAGAATTTTTGGGAACAAAATGTTCTTTGCAAAAGCTGCTGCAGGATTGCTTCCAGTCTCGCGAAACAGTGGATCCAGGGCCATTTCTCCTATCAGCCGGAGCAGCATTTCCACGCCATGTACTATACCTCTTGACGTATAAGGTAAACGATGACCATCAAAAAGAGAGCGGGCTCACTTATCATCAATCATATCTGTCAAAGAGAAGAAAACTGCTGGTGAAGCGAGAAAATTTTCTAGGCAATAAATATTACACACAAAACTTTTATAATACGCCCTTGAGCTCTGCATGTCATGAAGCGCAATCAAAAGTCTTTACGCATTTCCGTTCATGAACATTTGAATGATTTCTTTTATGGTGACCATATTCACGTCACACATGGCATGGGATTAGACGTTTGATGCAGTGTGAATAAAATTACAATGTGTTTTAGTGTAGCGCGTCGCATTACGAACACTCTGGTGATTTTATTCCAATAATCCCCCATTATTTGAGAGGACTACATACGATTACATAAGGCAAAATTTTAAAGTTTGAGTGTGAAGTGCCAAGGCTAAGTTTAGCCTTAGGGGAAACTAAGTCTCAGGCCTAATCCTAGTTTAGCCTTAGAGAGGCAAAACATTGATCGAATATTCGAGGTGGAAATCTTGACATGGTACACTAGGGGCAGAACTTCTAATTTATCTGAAAATAACGGAAACTAAAACGGTTTTCTGTAATACTTTTCAAAATTTGAAAATTAATAAAATCAATGGCCACTGCAGTTTTCTAGACGCTTATCTTTGCTAATTCGGCTTTTGCATTTTGATTCAACACATTTATTATATATGTTGCATTTTCTTAAACACATACCGGAATCAATTTAACATTTATGCATTAATCTGTTTTACGTATCAACGTAAAGCAAGCGTGAAGCAAGTAATCCTATATTTGTATGCGCTCAGATAAATTTTACCGTGTCCGTCCGTCTGTCTGCCAGTCCATACGGCCAGTTTTTCTAAATATCTCTGGAATGAAGATCTTTCAAAGACGTCTTTGCACATGATACCCTATAGGCTACACCGTGACCCAACACGGGTTTCGTTTGCGCAACCCTCCCATGTGGTATAGTAGATCCCACAAGCTTTGGGATCGAAGGAAAATACTTTCCTGGATTCATCTCAAAACACAGGCTTCATATCAAAAATATTGCACATATTTTGTAGGTGGCTTGACGTGATCTACAACTTTGTCGATTAACAATTTCGTGTCAGACTCTTAGATAAGGGGTTCACGAGACATAACTGAGCTCATATGGAACCATTTTAACCCTTTGCATATCATATACTTAATATAAAGTGCAAATAAGCATTATGTGGTCACTATAAAGATTTTAGATGTTGATGAAAACGATGATATGATTGATTTGAATGTATCTATGATCGACCGATATTTTCTTTTGAAACGATACTGTATCCTCCGCACCGCCCTTACTTCCCAGAAACATACATGATTTCGTGGTTTTTAATCTAAAGCTATATTTTGTTGCATCTGCTATTGTAAAGATGTTTGAGGATACTGAAAATGATGGATTGATTTTTTGAACGTATTTCTTTTAGAATGGTACCGTGTCGTCTTGTACTTCCCCCATGACCTATGCATGACTTCGTTGCTGTCAGTCGATTGCTATAGTTTATTAAAAACGAGTGTTTATATAGGCTTAAGAAGTTGCTGAAAAGGATGACAAGATTCATTTGAATATATATATATATATGTGTGTGTTTCGATATACTCTTTTTGGAATGGTGCTGTATACCCTGAGAGCTCCCCTCTTCTTTGAACTGCGCAGGAAATGTGTTTGAAATGGTTTCGAGAAATATTTATGCTCTAAAGGAATCCGGTGCCTGGGGAGGTTATGACTTAATTGTTTTGCATGGTCATGCTTCTCAACATGGAGACATGGAATTCCACCTTCGCCGAAGAAAATCACGTGAAATTAGTTCCGCTGCTTTCGAACATTTCATATGATTTACAACCATTATCCATCGGTGTGTCTGAAACTTCCATGAAATATTGGGAACTGCAAAGCGTTTGGTTCCATCAACGCAACGTTGACAAAATAAAACAGTTTTTGGAAAAACATGGAATACTATCAAGACTGGTATAGATAATATTGTCCATGTTTTAGGAAGGCCGGAATCTATTTTTTCAACCCGAGCTCTGTATGGAAAGACTGTACTCCTAGTTCACGACTAGTGGGTGATAAAATCCAATCCGCGGTGAATGAGGCGTCAGATGATACGTTTGGCCGCACTATGCGTTATTGCATTCAACTCCTCGATTAGCTTCATCTCATCACTATGGCATCAGGAGGCGGACCACGCCATCTCGTTTTTATATAGGGTCTGATGATAGCGTTGAAATTCCTACCGACGGTGACAAATATGCTAATTTAAATGCTTTTCAGCTTTTAAATGCGATGATGTTCAGATTCACAGCTTTGAAAATTTGTCTCGCTTCACGATATTATACCTTGTGAAAAGGTTATTGGGTTATGTATTGCGTTCGAGGCGTCAAGAGTTGTGGGCCATATATATGATTTTAGTACACTGACTACAATCATCGAAATCTACAATTTTGCTTAACAATCCTATTTGTGGGACATCTCATTGGACCGCTATGGGCCTGAATATGGCACGATAACCCTTTTTTGGAAATCAATTTTTCAAATTTTGTGATGCTTTTAATGTGTTTGTGAATTCAAGCGAGTGTTACACGTTATAAATCTGCTATATATGGTTGTGTATCTAGAGTTCGAATGGATAATATTATACCTTGGGAAAAGGTTTCAAGGATTTTACGGTCAACGACCTTGGTTTCCAGAATTACAGTGTGTCCTCATTTGTTAGGCTGTGTCACGTGTAAACCATTAAGCATGGGTCATGTTAGGGGCTTCCCGAGTCCTACGGGAAATTTTTATTTTGTTTTTATGGGTGTCTACTGAAAATAGACACACACCCCAGCAGTTAGGTTTCTCCGTTATTTTTCGATGTCTGCAAACTTCTCTACCGTATTGCTCGTAGCTAGTAGCAATGTGGTTTAGTACATTATGCTCGTGGTTCCGACGTAGTCTTCCATCCAGCCGATGCCTCCCAAGCAGCATTTATACATTTGGATAATCCAGGCTTGCGGTGTTTGATCTTGTTGCTCAAAGCAAAAATGTCGATAAGAGTACGTTTAGACCAGGCCACTCATAGCGATTTTGCAAGTTTGGGTGTATTAGTGTTAATGTAATTTTGGTTTATGACATACAAAGTAATTGTATAATGCCTGTCATATAATATTTCAATAAATAATGTTAATATAATAAGCAGATTTAACTTCGGTGGTGTCTAAAAGTTGTTAAAGCTCCAACATTTAATTATAATGAAATCTTACACTTTAATGTTTATGCATAATTTGTGTTAAGATTACATGAAATCAGTATATTAGAATGTGTAACAATACCTATGGGAAAGGCTAGACAAGGCGTGGGGTATCAACTGTTGCTAGTAAACGAATATAAATTTAAATTTGACAATACACATAAATGTTTATATCAATATTAGATTGGCAACCACATAATTCTACGCAGGCTTCCGACGCCACAGCGCTATTAAGCAAAATGCCGCTACATACTACTGCAATTTGTGTAAGCTTTTGTTGAATGTAATTTGCGTAAGCTTATGTTTATAAAATTTGCAAAATATATTTCGAAAGGCTTTTATATGCTGGATTCATATTATCATTACTTATGTCGCGCATTATGCTTTTCATTCTTAAATATTTAGCGTTCATAGTAAATTTTGAGCGGGCAAAGATTTCTCAAACAGTCAAACACATTTTTGGTTGGTGAAAGTACTTTTGCAACTTTTATTACTTGTATGCAAGGCATTGTGTTTCCGCTGCGTCAATAACGCTGCTTTGCAATTTTGATCGATTTTGTTTTGCAGTCGTATCGCCAATAGAGACTGTCAAAAATGGTTTTGCAAAACGACCTCATTTATCACGTCGGAATTAGTTTGTTTTAATTCTGGAACAGAGACTTCCGTTCGAATCGTTTTACTTCAACTACATGTTCTCTGTTGCACACAATGATAGCGTGGTATTCTTGTTTCCATCCAAATCGAAAGTGCCAACCAAACATATATTTGTTTGTTATACTGTCATAAACTGTCAATACAACTGTGATTATTTTAGCGAAGTTTACGAGTATATAAGTTTACTTACTTGTTCCTGCTGTATTCGTTTCGACACATTAGTATTTTTTAAATTCACACATATATTTAAGATAAATGCTATAGTTCGGCTACGTGTTGGATGTCTGCGATAGGTGTTCCGCACAATAAAGTCAGTCGGCGCAAAATCTGTCAAGCCAGATTTCAAATTGTCGGTATCTTGCTAAATTAAACGCTTTTCAAACAACGTAGTAGCGAAATCGAACATGGAAACCATATTTGAGTAATCAGACCCAAAGGCGTGGGCTGGTATATAGGCCGCGCCAGGCTGTTTTTTCTTTGTTCACGCCAGTGTTCTAGTTTGGAATGAAAATACCTGCCCGACATCCTATTCTGATAAAAGCCTGAAACTCAGCCCGGAATGCTGAGACTATAAAAGTAAAGATAGACACACAGTTTAGTTTCCGCGCAGCTAAGGTGAATGGAACTACGACTAGCAACGCCAGGCAACTGTTACTAGGTTCCTTCCTGACCCATTTAATGTCCCAGAATAACAATAATACATAAACAATGCAATAGTAGTAACACAGAAGCCACTCAAAAATTATCACACTCAGAATCGTAGGATCTTTATCACGTCCTCCAATGACAATAGGGTTTGGCATTTACAAATTACAACTTGCAAGAGACATAATTTAAAGTGTCATGTTTCTTTACGTTGTTGGCTGCTAGTGCTTGTACTATTTGATGTATACCACAAATGCAATCGCTTTCATCGTATTGAGGAACCAAAAGAGTTTAGTGTTCAAATCAAAGCCTAAGACTAAAAGTCTTATGCAGGTTGTGCCTTTGTCGATATACTAAGCCCAATACTCAAACTTTATAGTCTTAACACATTATTTAGGACATAAATGTTATTAGAATATTTGAATCTGGCAGAGAATATGAACAAAAAATTTGCAGGCTTTTAGTTGATATATTAGTGTTTCAAAAATAGTTATATATTATTATAGTGTAATGTGTAGTTGAGCGCTGGCAATTTACATTACCGATAGGCGTGGAAGATCAGAAATAGATTCACGATCAATAAAAAAATTTTTATAGAACTGAGTGTAAGTGGCCTTGACGCATGACAAACGCTTGGGAACACCAACAAAAATTTATGTATGAAAGTCCTGAATTTAAAGATATTTGGCTTAAGCACTGCGCAAAATAGTTTCATATACATAAAATTTTTGGCTGATAACATTGGTGAAAATCCGTCAACTTTGTAAAAGAGTTATACATTGGACCCATGCACAAAAAATTTTCGCACAAATGTGCGCTGTTTGAACAAATACCGCTCGTTCCTTTCAGTACCGAAATAGTCCAGATTATGAACGCGGTATCCGATATGAATTAACTTTTCAATCAGTACTGTATGTGGGTCTGTATGTTAGTGCGTTGCTTGCAGAAGCGTCCTTGTGACATTAAAGGCACCTTACGACACTCAATCTCCTTTGGAGGTCCCACTGTGGGTGTATGGAGAGCCAAAGGAGGGTCTGGTTGCTGCACCAGCTTTGCCCACCTTCCAAAAAATAGATATCCAAAATAGCTATCGACACAATTTTAATTATCTGGCGGTAGCGGCAAGTCAGGAACATTGAATAGCCGTCGTAAATTCACATATACATTCGTAATTGAACAAAGAGAATTATATTAAAGTCCATTATATATGTGGCATCAAGTGCAACTGTAGACGCGGTCTGTACGCAACAGCACGCTGTACGCACTATGCAGAAGAGAACGACCATACAACAATCATAGAAATTTACAACTTTGCCAAAAAGTCCCTTCTGTGGGACATCTCCCTGGGCCGCGTGGGCCTGAATATGATACGATAATCTTTTTCTAGAAATTAATTTTTCAAATTGCGTCATGTTTTTAATGTATTTGTGAATTCAAGCGAGTGTTATAGGTTATAAATCTGCTATATACGGTTCTTTTATCTAGAGTGCGACTGGACCTAAAAAATAAGAAACAGAAATAAAGGTCTGCTTGAACTTCATCGGTCACGATTCATATTCCAAATGTTATAACTTGCTTGTTTCGAATAACGCAGCAAGCTGTGGCTGTTGTTCCTGTTTTTATACTTCATCATTTTTTCTAGATACGGCACCGTTTCTCGACACTATTTTAAACCATTGAAAGCTAGGCCCGAGTAATTCTAAAAATAAGAAACAGAAATAAAGGTTTACTTAAAGTTCGTATTTCACGAATCATATTTCTACATTATAACTTGTTCTTTAAATTTCGAATAACGCAGCAAGCTGTGGCTGTTGTTCCTGTTTTTATACTTCAACATTTCTTCTAAATACTACACGGTTTCTCGACAGTATCTAAGCCTATTGAAGGCTAGGCACGAGTTAATCTAAAAAAATAAGAAACAGAAATAAAGGTCTGCCGTGTAGAAATATGGTTGTTTGTGCGTTTATACAGGAGCGTCGTCGTGGGGTCACTGGCCGGCCGTGCCACCAGGTTTATTATGGTGTCAATTAGTCTAGAACTGAAACAAATTTTTTTCAACATGCAATCGTGAAATCACCATTTAAGCTGACCTTCACAATGAGTGGCTGCCGCCAGCTGAAATTTTCTGGTGACACCCCTGCTGTTTATAGCCCGTGTTCACATTTAGTCCAACACAATCCGACACAAACCGATAAGATTTGCACGTGTATTTTTATATTTTATATAGAGTGTTCAGAATGCGTCCAATCCTTTCGAATCCAACGAGCATACCCTACTTTCCTTCCCAAATATTCTCGAATTTTCCCGTTTCCCGACAATTCCTGACTTTCCCTTCCCAAATATTCTCCAATTTTGCCGTTTCCCAACAATTCCTGACTTTTCCTTCCCAAAAAGTCCCGGTTTTCCCGTTTTCCAACAATTTCCGACTTTTTCTTCCCAGAAATTCCGAATTTTCCCGTTTCCCGACAATTCCAGACTTTTATTTCAAAATATTCCCGAATTTTCCCGCTTCCCGACAATTCCCGGCTTTTCTTTCCCAAATATTCCCGAATTTTCTCGTTTCCCGACAATTCGCGATTTTTCCTTCCCAAATATTCACGAACTTTCCCGTTTCCTGACAATTCCCGACTTTTCCTTTCCAAGAATTCCCGATTTTCCTGTTTTCCGACTTTTCCTTCCCCAAATTATTGATTTTCCCGTTCCCGACAATTCCAGACTTTTTTCAAAATATTCTCGAATATTTTCGTTTTCCGACAATTCCCGACCTTTCCTTCGCAAATATTCCCGAACTTTCTTGTTTTCCGACAATCCCAGACTTTTCCTTCACTAATATTCCCGAATTTTCCCGTTTCCCGACAATTCCCGACCTTTCCTTCGCAAATATTCCCGAATTTCCCCGTTTCCCGACAATTCCCGACTTTTCCTTCCCAAATATTCCCTAACTTTCCCGTTTCCCGACAATTCCCGACTTTTCCTTCGCAAACATTCCCGAATTTCCCCGTTTTCCGACAATTCCCGACTTTTCCTTCCCAAATATTCCCTAACTTTCCCGTTTCCCGACAATTCCCGACTTTTGCTTCCCAAGAATTCCCGATTTTCCCGTTTCCCGACTATTCCTTCCCCAAAATTACAATTCCAAACTTTTTTCAAAATATTCTCGAATCTTCCCGTTTCCCGACAATTCCCGACTTTTCCTTCCCAAATATTCCCGAATTTTCCCGTTTCCCGACAATTCCCGACTTTTCCTTCCCAAATATTCCCGAATTTTCCCGTTTCCCGACAATTCCCGACTTTTCCTTCCCAAATATTCCCGAATTTTCCCGTTTTCCGACAATTGCCGACTTTTCCTTCCTAAATATTCCCGAATTTTTGCGTTTCCCGACAATTCCCGACTTTTTGTTCCCAAAAATTTCCGATTTTCGCGTTTCTCGACAATTCCGACTTTTTGTTCACAAAAATTCCCGATTTCCCGTTTCCCGACAATTCCAGAATTTCCTTCCCAAAAATTCCCAATTTGTAAGAAAATAAACAATTTTAGGTGTGTCTATTTATGTAAAACACACATATACGTAAAAGAAATTTTCCCGCAGGAATCGGGAAGCCCTAAAGGTGACATGGGCACAGTACCCTATCGTACAAATCTTCTCTCATTGACTTTCCAATAAGCCTTCGACGTCTTCGACAGTTTGAAAGCAAAACACCGGGGCTGCAAGAGCGCAACTTTGAATGACCAAACGAAGTCCCACGTGACTTATGTGAAAGCCATTGCTTTCAAACAAAGTAGGATCGGAGTTGCCTGGTGGATCGCTGATGAATGGGCACATATCCGTGTCAAACCAATTGACGCACAGCACATTTGTAATGTCGAAGGCATCTTTGATGAAATTCGACTGTCGCTCAAGCGTTTGGACGTCGGGATGTGGAACGCCATTGCACAAGACAATTTGTGGCCCTGCTGGTTGTCGTCCAACGAAATTTTGCAAAGTAGCAAATGATTGTCTCCGGCTACTTTGACTTCGCTGGGCGTCGTTGGCACCGGAATAAATCAATACCACTTTGTAGTCCAACCAGGATAGGTTAAACTGACGAACGACTTCCACCATGTCTTTGTGGCGACCACCGCTGATTGCATACACGTGGCCACCTGCGATGTTCTCTATGTAGCGACCTTGGCTATCAGATAACCAGAGTAGCGTTTTGCCATATCTTGGTCTGTTAGATAGCCACCGATGTAAGTATTCAGGGCCGGTCCCCAAGATAGTTTCCGAATGATTATCGATGTGTCGTTGTACCAATTGATTGATCGCATGACCCCAAATATTGAGCCCCGGGTGCCACAGCAATTCCTGTGTGCAGTCCAATGCCCGCATGCCGATTGACCAGACCGTTTCTTTTGTGGCTGAACATAAAGCAAATTTCAGCTCAAGTGGTCTGGATACTGAGTTGATTATGGAGAAAAACGAGTCTCTGAACTCATTGCTCGGTGGTTGTGGTCGCACGAGCTCAACCAAAATCTCGTTGAGGACTTCTTGTAGTCGAACGATCCATTCTGCAGTGAAACGAATGTTGTGCCTTAGGAGCCACTTCCGTATCTCGGTTGGATGAGAGGCAAGATAATCATTATTCGCCAGCTCATTAGCGACATTATCAAAATTCACTTGTCCCAAAACAAGGTAGCAACGAATGGTTTCAATGGTAGGAAGGCGACGATCAACAAATAGTAAAGGTGGATCGAAACGATGATATGGCGACAAGGGACTCTCGGGATGAATGTAGTACATCCGCATGCTAAAATATTATAATAATTTTAATTAAAGTAAACTATATAACTTTTTATGACGTTTATAGTTTTTAATTTATATAGTTTCCATTAAAGTGTATAGTTTTTAAAGTTCAACTGAATTATCACTTGCCGTATCACTAACATCCTGATCTTTTGAGTCGGGAGTAGATATGGCTGGGGTAGCAGGTTTCGTTGATTGGGTGTCGGTGACCGATCCACCGCCTGCAATAGACAACTCGAGTGGAAACACTAAACGAAGTGGTAGATTTATAATCTTTTTGTTCGGTAGCTGTAACTTTAACGAACGACAACGTCCATCGACGCTAGTATGTGACTCAACAATTGTCGCTAACTTCCAAGAGTGTCTCGCAGGTAAATCCTTAACGATAACCACATCTCCTACAGCAGGAAAACATGATGTAGAGCTATGCTGTTTGGTCATCTTTGCTGCAGCGCGTAATTCCAGCAAATATTGATCGCGCCACAATTGCCAAAAATTATCAACATTGCCTGGACTCGCCTCCACGTCAGAATGAGCTGTTGTGCATTAGCTACGGACGGAACTGTTTCTATATTTTTTTGTATTTAAATGAGAAATGAGGAACACGTGTATAGGGACCTCCAAGAAAGTGCGCTGGGTGAGTGGCGATGTTCATATGTTGGACTCGACATACACAAGTGGTCGCGAATTCACTACAAAGGATACTTCCCGAAAATTGAGTGAAGTTCTACGAGTGAAACACAACGAGCGTTAAATGAGCGCTTTAGGGCAAATTTCACTAGGCCAACAATTCGCACGTAGAAACCGCCCATCCAAGGCGATAACTCTGCTATCAACTTCCTTTGAAAATCGTGAGACGAAACGAAATCGTGTACACTTTGATCGAGACGTATATCACGCCAATGTTTCTCAAAAAGTTTCTTGGTAGCGAGAAAATGTTTGGCGTTGTCTGTCACGATCATTTTCGGTCGACCACGTACGGAAATGAACCTTCTCAGACAGAGAACGAACTGTTCAGCGGTTAAATTCTCGACAACTTCGATATGAATGGCTCTTATAACTGCGCACGTGAACAAATATATCCAAACTTTGCAGATGTCTGGCGTCGACTTGGATTTAATGAGTAGAGGGCCAACATAATTGATTCCGACAAAGGCAAAAGGATGGCATCGCGATACTCTAAGGTCTGGTAAAAGAGGCATAGGTTGTTCTCCGAAGGAGCTACCACCGATAATTCTACTCGTCAAGCAAGATTTTATAATCCGTTTAACTTCGGCTCGACCTGCAACTATCCAATACTTATGCCCAATTTGGGATAAAGTATGAAGAACGCCAGCATGACAAAAGCGACGATGTAACTCGTCAATTACCAATCGAGTGAAAGGATTACCTTTCGGCGATAACTTAGGCTCTTTCGCGTCGTCCGACACAGCTGCAAACTGTATTCGACCTCGGCATCATATGAAACCGCTGTTATCTACAAAAGGGTTCAGCGCTTTAAATTTCCGTGCTATTCCTTTTCGACCAATCAATATATCACTGAAACGTTCCACTTGAACGCGGCGTTCCCAGAACGATTCGGCCGATAACAATTCTTCGGCTGTGAGATGTCGAGAACAACAACGACGGCGTCGACAAACATCCACGAAACGGAATACCCAGGCAGTGACTCTGAGCAGCTTCGACAAAGTAGAAAATCTATCTAAATCAATAAAAGATTCCTTTTTCTACTTTAGATACTTTGTCTACCTGAAATAACTGTTGGTCTTCCTCGTTTGCATCCACGGACAGCGTTGTTGATGTTTCAAAGTTTTTCGGCCAAAAACATTCTGGTTTAACCAACCATTTTGGTCATCTCCACCATAGTTCAGATAAAATCAAGTCTGAACTTGAGCATCCTAGCGATGATACGTCAGCAGGATTATCTTTTGTAGGAACGTATCTGAAATGGACGTTTGGGTAGCCGTTGATTTCATTTATTCGATTTTTTACAAATGTTGTTGACAGTGTTCGTTTTTTCTTCCACTGAAGTGCGCACTGTGAATCGCACCACAAAGTTCTAGAGCTGATTGGTATTCGCAATTCCTTATCAACGAAATTTAGTAGCCGTGTGCCTATCAGCATACCCATCAATTCTAACTTAGGAATCGACAACGCTTTCAATGGAGCAATGCGAGATTGTGCAAAAATGATATTAGTAACTGTTTCCTCGCTGTGCGTAGAACGAAGGTATAAAACGGCGGCGTATGCCCTCGCCGAGACATCGCAGAAGCAGTGTAGTTGATGACTGCTATTATCAATGTTTGCCTGATTTGGCAACTAAATTCAGCGACTGAGCTGATGATTTGCTATTTCCTGAAGACTAGCGGCACACTCTTTCCATTCATAACGACATTTTGTAGAAGATTGGCATCCCAATCATGTTTTTCTATCCACAATCGCTGAATTAAGTGTTTAGCCCCAACCGTTACTGGTGAGCAAAAGCCACACGGATCGAATACACTTGCTAAACATTATAAAATAATCCTTTTCGTGCAAGCAACATTGATACTTGGCTTGAAGGTTGAACAGGAAATTTTGTCGAATTTAGTATCCCAAGATAAACCTGGTACCTTTGTTGTATTTGAAACTCCACGAACTACAACTGGAACACTTTCGACAAACTCTGTACTGTTGCTTAACCATTCAGAAATGTTCATAGATGCCGACGAGAATAGTGATTTAGCTTCTTTGTAATATTTGCAGGTTAGATTCAAATCGTTGACGCCAGTAATTATATTATCAACGTAGATGTGGCCGAATAGAATTTGTTTTACAGCTAAATCAGTATGCTGAATAAAATGTTGCATAACCGCGCCCAACAAAAATGGACTCGCTACTACGCCAAAAGGACCCGCGCAAATCTATATACAAGAATATTAGCCCTAGTCGGCGGTTTTCACATATCTTTAACCCAGAAAAACCGGGATAAATTTCGAGTCGAGAATTTAGCTGTAGTCCAATCTGTAGGAAAGCTTTTCCAACATCGCTGACCAGTGCGATGGCATAGAGCCAAAATCTCATTATAATCCCACATAAATCATCAAGAATGACTGGGGCACGGTACAGTTTCATGCCTTTGCTGAAGCATCGTACACTATTCGAATTTTTGTTGTAGACTTACCGGGAGTTAGTACGCAGTGATGGGGAATATAGTGAACATTCTCCACCTCACCGTCCGAGTCATCATTTACTAGTTCGATGATGCCACTCTTTAGTTTATCGGTTAGAGTAATATTGTAAGCTTGGCTGTGTGTTGAATCAGGAGCTAGACGCTTTAGCAGGGACTTGAGACGACAGATCGCTAGTACTTTGTTGTCCGGAAGATCAGGCGCGTCAAGTTTCATCGGCCAAGAAACAAAATACTTACCATTTCTTAGTTCGACTGTTTCATTGAATGATTTTATTGCATTTTCATCATTGGGTGTACTTATAGGCGGCTTGACCCCTATATCCTCCAGGCTCCAGAACTTTTCCAAAGCTAGAGTTTTGTCAACATCTGCGGCAATGTGCATTGTTGAAACGTTACTATTGTAGCAGTTTGTGTCGTTGATGCATCCTGCAGCAATCAAGCCAAGCGATGACGACAAGAAAAGCAATCCATCAGGACATTGTATACGTTGTGCACCAACAAAATAATAATAATAGTCTTGCCCGACCAAGACATCAACATTAACTTATTGTGCCGCACTCAGAAGTGGTTCTGCTAGTACTAGCTGCTGAACTACAGGATATTTGTTCGGTTTTAACAGGAGCTTTGTGACAGGCAGTGATATTATGTCTGTCACATTACCTGTCGCTCGCTTAGTACAACCATACACTTGTACAATATCAAACTCAACGACCTTGTAGTCTTTGATTTTCCTAGCAGTGTCCGCAAATCCGGCTGTTGATATTCCCTCTTTACCGAGATCCTTCGCACCGATTGGCGTCGCTGCATTAGTTATAATGAAGGAACGGGACGAACCTGTGTCAAACAACAAGCGTGCCTCAAAGGATTTCGATTATCTGATTGGTGCTAACGCTGTTTGAAAAATGGCGTGGTGCCCTTGCGAAACGAGCGTGTCGATGATTCTACTGCCATTGTGGGCGTTTCTTTGATTGAACACGGCTAGTGCTGGCATTCCCAGCCTTCGAGCCGAACATTGACAAGCATAGACTTCTATGATGACCCAATCGCTTACGATGATAGCATGGTATTGATTTTTTCAGTGTTTCGTGGTATGACCAGACCTCAGACAAGCTAGACAACGATCTTTAATTTGTTGACGATGGGTTTTGACATCTGGAAATACTGTACACTGATCATTGTAATAAGCATCACTACAGAAGGCGCATTTCGGGCTTCTTGACTTGGAATCATTTGTCAGTAATGCCGCTGGACCACCGATCGAAGATCCACCTCGCCCGCTAATTTTAGTATGTTCCTTTAATTGCTGTCGATGGTTTGGAGTGCCAGTGTTATCATCGTCTGTGGATTTCTGTCCAAACGTACGTTGACTCCACTCCCGATCCCGTATTTCTTCATTCAACAATTCTCTCAAACTTTGAAGTGCCCAGGGTGTCGATCCGTTTCGGAGATATAGCTCCATCTTGACGAAAATGGCAGCTTTTATAAAATTATCGGAGTAAATGCCTGTCCGAAATTGTCTTCTGGCAGACCCAGAGCGATAAGACTACGAATGTGTCGCTCACATTCGTCATAGGTAGCTTGAAGATTGTTTATTTGGTGGGTCACAGCTGGCAAAGCTCTTAAGGCTTCGAAGTGTGCAAATACTGCAATTTGCTTATTCCCAAAGCGTTCAGTTAAGTTGTCGACAACTGTGCCGTAACTATCAGATGTTAACCGGTAACCATCGACTATGCGTAAAGCATCACCTTCCAGGTTGTTTCTCAAATACTTTAACTTGTCGACGTTCGACAACTGGTGATTATTGTGAATTGATGACGAAAACGAATCCCAGAACTCATCCCGCTTCAATGGGTCACCACTAAACTTTAACAGCTGGAGTTTGGGTAAACTAACCGTCTTAGTTTGTTGGCTGTGGAATAATGCGATAATCGTGGTATCTACTAATTCTGAGGAGTGCTGGTTATCCTGGGAGGACTTAAATTAGTCAATCATAGAGATTGCAGTTGAAGCTGCTTCTAATATCATATCGTCTACTTCAAGCGACCGTTCAATTTCTTTATCGAGGTCCCCATCAGGACCGAAACTCGACAAAATAGTATCATTTAAGACATTCAATCGCGATCGATAATCAACTAGTTTATTAAAGCTTGCTTCATCTTTCTGCAACTGGACTGTGCTAACTATTTCTAATTCGTCGATCTTGGTTATTTCTCTAGTTACATTTCCCCGCCAAGCATTCCTCTGTTTAGTAGAAATTTCAACTGTTTTATTCATATTGATAAAAAGTAAAATATATTGAATGGCGAAATTATACTTTTTAGTTGAAGCTGAGCTAATTACTACAAATGTTACACAAGGTTCAAGTTTTAGTTAAAAAAACCGACGAATTTTGATGCTATAGTATTAATAAGTTAGGATTTAGTCTTGTAAACTGCGCTAAATTGAGCAATAATGTCTCTCATCAGAGACAAATTCTTCGTTTCAACCGTTTCAAGTCGAAAACAGTGTAATCGTCAGTTAATTACTTCAATATTTTATTAATAGCTTGAATAAACAACGCTTACTCTTTGTTCTTGTCACTTTTTCAATTTATTGGTTCAATACGTCGATTTTTTTAACTAAAACTTGAACCTTGTGTAACACTGGTCCAATAATTTGAACCAATGGACCATGTGCAAAATTATGTTCGATACTGAATGCTATTGAATTATCTAGTCGCCCAGTAGTTACAGTCGAGATAATTTATTGGAACAAAATGACGATTTTTAACTATAACGACAACTGAATCAACACTGAATGCAAAAAATCACAACTGAAATATGAAAAGCAATAAGTTCTGTTAAACGGAAATAGTAATACCAAGTTTAACAAAAATGTTATCAAAATAGTCTATCAAAAACTATAGAAAGTTCCAAAACTCAGTGCCATTCCTCTGAAACATACTCTCAGTGACACCATTTACTATTCAATCACCTCCCTACCCATAATACTACTAACTTTCCTACAAAAACGTCAATGTACTATACTAATAGTAACACTGAAATAGCTAATATTATTCAAATTAGTATTTTACGTGACAACTATGAAACAATATCGAAAGTGTCCCCAACAGCATGCACGGTATTAGAAAAGCACAACTTTTTGGGTTGGCTTTGTGAAAAACAAAACTAATTTTTGAACAGCAGCGGTAATGTTTAACAAATTCAAGAGGATAGGTGGCACTGAGCGACGCCAAAGTTTATTGCTATAGATATAAAATTAACTGTTAACTGGAGCCTTATGGCGCCACTAAATCTCAGCTGCTGCTGAAATGCATTTGCAGCCGTATTTAGGAATGTCCGTAAGTACCTAAGTGCTTTGGCGCAAATCCGCCCTTAGGATTGGGCGGGGCAATGCAATTTGAGCGAGCGAGAGGGCAACATCTATTTTGATATGTAAGTAGAATATATATGCACGTTTTCGTGAATAAATAGGTGTACCCCTCCGGATTTATGCCTCTGCCTAGACGTTACGAAAAGGAAGAAGCTGTTTTTTCCGATAGTGTAATTAGCATTCTTAGCAAAGTGCTATTGTTTTGTACATTGTTGCCGTTGTACCGGATCGTAATTAAAATAGATTAATACACCAACCCATACTAGAGGCATGGCCATCTAGTGTCCCACCACCGGTGACGCACTTGACTTAGCGTTTCACGTGTGCTATTATAATAATATAAGTTCCTGCGCCAAACTGTTGTGCACAGTGTATTGTGATTCTACACAATTTTTGTAATTGTTATGTCGATATTAAGCAGCACAATAAAACAGAATTTCATATGCTGCATTACATTTAATCCAATATATTCTGAGACTGTTATATCTATTTATATTACTATATAAAACGTAAAGATACATGCACGAGGTCTTACCTCCCTGTGGGGTAGCCGGATCTTCGGGTGGAGGGGTTCGCCTTAGCTTCCCACACGGTATCAGCAGGTCCGCGGAGGGCGCATCGTCGTCCCCAAGGCGAAGAGCGATCCGACTCCTCTAGGGGTAATTCGTAACAGCCCGAGTTTTTATCGGATTCTAAGGCTATCAAAAGATGGCAAATTTTAACCTAACGGGTGGCCGAACGCCGGTGGAGCGTGTATTAATACGTGTACAATTCATCGTTGTTGTAAAATAAATTTTGTTTTAATATGATGTACCACTACTATTACGCTTCACCCGCCTAGGTGCGCGGGGTGATTTTCGCACGTCATTTGAACCATCACTCCTACGACGTGCAGGTGTCCGGTCGATCCCGGTTCATTAAAATGAATGGTACCATTGCATATTTTGATAAGATGTTGTCATATTATGAAGAGCGAGTGCGCACTCGGATGGGCCAGCGACAAAGGTCAGAACTTTCAGGGTCCTACGCTAGTTTTCACGGTTGCGGTGCCCGATGGCCGATCCCGGTGCGCACGCTTTGTAAGCGTATGACGTTTATTGCATTACAGCGTTTAATGTGTAGAGTCGTGGGTGTAAGGACGGCTTGTGTAACGGTGCAGAATCCTTATAGAATCAACTTTTGTGGCGGTTTAATGTCCGAAGGGACTTCTTCTGGCACGCAGGAGTAGGCATATAATTCGCCGTATCGGATATGTTATCATATTTAATGGAATTGAGGCTAAAGGGGTATCAGGAAGCTGATCAAATTCAATATGCAACGTCGTTTTAAATGAGGGTTATTTTAAATCCACAAATCTTCGACATTTCCTACTATTAAAAGGCGAACAAGGCCTAACGAATTATCATCAGGGACAATAATCATACGTTCGGGTCGGTCCAACTCGCATCCGTAAGTGTTTACGAAACCACGCTTAGGCATTTGAATACCCATTTTTCTAGGTTCAATAGTACCACATTTTTAACCAAAACTATCCGATTTTTGGGTCTCCGCACCTCCGCGGGGTCCTATACTGTCTATTTCTGTCGAAGATCGGGGCCGCCCACGCGCACGAGTCCGATCAGGTTCTGCCTAATCCAGTTGGAACACAAAACTTTCCAGTTTCGGCACCTAAAACGGCCTCTAACGGGTCACCCATATGATACACATTAAAAACCATAAGTTTCTCCAGTAGGCGATTAGCCAGGGCATGGAGTCGATCTAACCTCCTTGCCGCCTACTGTCTTCCGCGGTCCAACAATAATAAAAACCAGGCTAAAAGCCTTCTTCGGGTGAACCGCTCTGACCGCTGATATATTTTCTTTAAAATAGGGACTCGTGCCGACCAGCGCGAGGTTTACGTTAGGTTGGCATCTCTCGGCCACAATGTATATACATAGAACGCTCTAAGTCACACACACATACAATTCAGTGGCGGCATCTCTTTTTATCCCAGGCCGCTCAATACAGACGTCGCATTTATTAATCATCTTATGCCCACTAGGTCCAAATGAACCCAACGCACATTGCGACTCGCTGTGTTTACTGAATTTGTCGTCTATCGTACGTTTGAACGTGCGTTGTTATTCGCTCGCGTTGTGAGGTTCCTTAAGGAACCGAGCAACAGCTCCCAGATAGCTCAGTGGTTTGCGTACACAAGTTTCACCCGTACGTTTCGGGTTCAATCCCTGGCGCAGGCTTGAGTTTGTCAAACATTACACGATACGCAAATTAATTCGGGCATGAAAGGGTTATTTGTTGTTGTTGTACGAGTTAAATGTTTATAGGCTATTGATCATCATTAGTTAGGCTGTTCGCTCTGCCCATTTCACGTATACACAGAGTTTATTTAAGGGCGGTCGACGAGTTTTGTATCATGGGTGTAGTGGAAAAACGATGTGGTAGTAGGTGGCTCAAACATATAAAAGAAGATGGCACGATGCTGCAATCAGAGCAAATCGAGAATTTTCATTTGAAAAGTTGACGTTATTTTTTTGTTTGGCCAGTGTCGCCGTTCTTCTTAGTTTTACTTTGCTTAGGGCTAGAACTGGTCCTAGTACAAATGATCCCCTCTCTCCATTATGAACATGCATGTACATAAAAGTATAATATTAAACTTGTGCCGTTTTACTGAAGTGTGAACGTCCACTACTAGACACACAGTAGAAGAGTAAAAACCAAACCGTGATGACTTGATAAAAGTTAGCAGTGCAACGGATGTTTAAAAATAAATGGTGGCACCATAAACAAGCAAAAATAACAACATCGTGTCACAGACACCATACAACATAATTCCAAATCTGATAGTATCGCAGACACTATATAATGGATAGTGGCAGAGACATATAGGGTGCACAAGCCTTTCACATAGGGGGTCCTTTATAACGTAAACGCTGCACAAAATGATAAAAAGATATCAGAGTATGAAATAATATGTAAGTTCCGTGGCGCCTGTATATTGTTCTCAGCCAAAAACCAGCGCTAAGTTTACTTGTTTACACGCCTTTGGCGGCACTCATCAGACAAGCGAGCTGTGGACACTTTTATATCGCCGCTAGAACCAGCGGTCGTTGTGCTTTGTTCTATTCGCGTTTGTATATGTATATAATATTTTTGGTTTCTAAGCTTTTTAAAATTCAAAAGTTTAAAATTTTTTGTGCTTTTAGGGGGCCAAAAGGGACAACAACATAAGAGGGGTAGACAGGGTGTTTAAAAAGACCTGATCCGGTGCAGCGACGGTGCCATAGAAAAATGGCACATCAGTAGGTTTTGATTTTGACGATTGTCAGAGTTTTGTTTTGCGCTTTCGTTTTTGAGTTCTCGCTTTCATTCAGGTGGGCTTTTCATCTTGCGGAATACGCAAAACTCTTACCTGACGTTCTAGCGCAAACGTTCGCGTATCTTGAGTCACCGAATCGCAAAGGTAGCTCTTGCTGGTGCTGGAGCGTCCGGAGAAGCCCATCGCGCCTGCAAGTGCCAGATCCCAAGATTAGTTCCAGAGTTAGTCAACGCTGAGACTGGTTCCCCTTCACGCTGGGGATGTTTTTACATGATAAAGTCGCCTGGTCGGTAATAGTTCACAGTATGTTGTGATATTATGTCGCAAAAAGGGAAAAGCGGTGAAGATTTAGGGGACACGGGAAAAAGGACACATTGGAGATTTGTGCGATTTGCAATGGACAAATCAACCTAGACTCGGATGCGACCACAACAGCGGTTAAATGTAGTGTAACGATCGGAGAGACACCAGCAAAATTCAAGTCTTGCCCTCGTGAGAGTCATCCAGCAAATTTAAGTGACTACTCAATACCAAGGCGGGTGCTCTCAAGCCATGACGCTACGGTGGATAGACTTGCTGATCTTTTAACTTTTAACAATATATAAGCGCTTCCGAGGGCTCGGTTGAGTCTGCCTGGGCATGGGACCATAGTGCCACTAGGCATTGCTGTTCCGGGTGTGCGGTGGTGCGCCACGGGTCCTCGGACAACCCAAAAAAGCTTCGACGACGCAAATTTTCTTTACAAGCCTATTTGAACCTTCAAAGAATGGGTTTTCATTCAGTATAGGCCAGTGGAGCGCAAGTGACTCCAAGTTCGCCAGGCATTTACATGCATATTATAGGTACACACATGTGCTTGAAGATTCACGATGAAAAATTTAGTTAGGATCAGACGAGGTCATTTGCAAATAAAGCCGAGGAGCAATTTAAAACATCAGCACCGGACCTTCGTTGAAGCATCCCTGAAAACCCGAGACAATGCTTTGCGAGTTTCTTAATGTTGAGGCTTACCCGTTTTTGAAAACTCCGACGAGTACTTTTAAGCCGGACAGCTACGGTGTGAAGTCCCGTTCTTACATAGAAACCAACTTCGGTTGCGCAGGCACGGTCACCCCGAATGCAAAGTGTCCTGTCCCCGCCAGTCGAACTTTACTTCCCAACCAACTAAGGCTTCAACGAGAACGGGATTTTCATACTTAACCATCAGAAAGTACACAAAAACAATCTTAACAAATACTTAAAAACACCTAGGAGCGAGACAGCAGAGAGACGTTTTGAGCCAGAACTGGATTTAGTACAGTCGCGCGCAGCTGTCGCGCCTCTCTACATTACCCCAACCCCGCCCAGAGATGCCGAAGACACCGAACGAGTAGGTTGTTTTTTTCGGTGCTGTAAGTGCTATATTCCCTCCCCCTCTTTTCAGACGCCCGGCTGCTTTCCACACCCCCACCTCGAACCTTGAGCATGTATAATGCTAGGATGAAAACGTGTAGGGGAGCCACATAATATAGAACACATTTAGAGCACACGTGCCCATGATATCCTTGCTTGCAATGAATGTCGATGTTTTACAAATGATCGGCATCAGATTACATATACTATCGGGGGGTTGGCTAGAATAACAGAGGTCGTTTAGACAATATTGAGCGTCAGGCTGCTTCTATCGCATCTGTAGTTAATAAGCATGCGCCAGCCCGTCATGGAACCGCGGTGCCAAACAATAGTTAAATGGCATCGGATGCGACGCATGTAGGATTGGCTGCCAGAAAGTTTGAACAACCAGGTCGCAAATGTTGACGGCTACAACGACGCTTCAAAACTTGTGCAATCACATGATTCGTCAACCGTCAGCAACACCACTTGAAGCTGTCCGCTTGGTCGCTTACCCTATTGCGTTATATCAGCAAACAGCAACCGTGGCCGCCATTAAAGCATACGTTGCGCCTGCCCTAGTGGCGAAATCGGTACTGCAACATAGCACCACAACTCCGCAACATCGCTGCAAGGAACGAGATGTTTATTCATTGATCCAATAATTCCACGTGCTGATGGCATTAGCCATAGTGCTTAAAAGATGCATGGCTTTCGCGACAAGAGTTGTGTTTAAAAAATACTGGATCTACTTCTTACATAATCACTACTTAACCTGCCACGCATGGGCCCAGGTTAACCGTTTGTCACGTCAGATCACATTGCAATACATATCACGTTCTAGCAGGCAATCTGACAGGATATGAGGCAAAGTGGAGTTAACTTTTTTTTCCTTAACGAATATGTCGAGTTGAGGAACTAATTTTCAGAATACCTGCTTGTGATTTCTGGCGTACTACAGTGTACTGTTTAATGAACTGCTCTGTTTATACGGTCCATCGCAAACTCTACACGAGTGCCCCTATTGGGGATCATGACCAAGCTGCTTAATACGTTCATGCTAGGACCTGGCCTAGTTAGTTTTATGATCTTGGGCTCCCAAATAACAACAGAAACTTTAGTTTTGAAAAGTAATGCTTTACACTGGGCCTACAAAATCTTTAAAACATACCTCATCTGTGGGCAAACGTTAGGCCGTGGTCATGGTATTCAAATGTTTTCATAAAAAGGGAACCTAGCTTTCCCAATGTTTTTTCAATCGACATTCATAAAAAAGAGACGCCACCCTTTCAAGCTGCAAATAAACAAATTTAGTACAAATGTGCTGGGTCACAACATTTCGACCCGTACTAAATTTGCATGGATGGCTTTCCAGAATATGTGAGCAATAGACATTCTAAACGCTCGTTTGCAAAGCAGTTGAGAACTATCGTTTAACTGGCCGATCTTTCAGGATTCCGCTTTACGATCAGAAGAATCGACCCGCATTAAGTGGCCGGTTATACCCTATGTTTATGTCATTCCTTATTTTTCACTATTCTTACATACTCATCTTTATGAATTGCTTTATACAATATTAAACGCCTGGTAGTGCGTGTGCGCATGTGCGAATGTTAGTAAACTGGATGTGCCAACGACATCTTACGAAGATTCTTAAAATGCCGCAGAATCTGAACAGTGCTATTTGTCTTATGTACATAGGTGCTGAATAAATTTTGTTTGTTTATAAAGGACGTGACTCTGAGAATCGGACCCCCTTTTTCGATTCATATTTGCCCCTTACCAAGCCGGACACTTTGGGAATGTTGACAAAACTTTGGTAGAAGCTGGGGCATGGGCGGGAGGCAGAGCAGAGCGGAGAGCTCACCCCTACTTTATTTTTTAGAAGGAAAGCCAGCTTGCCCCCCTGTTCTCCTTTTCCCGGATGCCTTATATTGGAGGTGCTCGCCTCCTCAACTTGCATGACACGGACCGTTTGTGTGATGTTCATATGCAAACCAACTGCCTCCCGACAGTCTCATATGGAACGGACTAAAGTGTAAATAATCTTTTTTTGCATCGCTTAATGCCATTTAAATGTTGATATTTTATTTGTTTTATGTATCTCTCAACAACATTACATACAGAATCAACAACATTACATACAGAATTAAATTAAAATAATTTTAGAACAGCGAAATTACGTAGCTATTTAAAAGGCTTAGCTAATATTCAAATTCATTTGGAAAATGACCGGGGCTGCTAGTCTATCCAAGCTTCTCCAGGTCCTAAAATCCACAAAACTTAACTGTGCCCATCTCGACCCAAAAATATTAGCTTTCACTTATTTACCGATCTCCACGCACTTAAGTTATTTTATTTCCTTATTTTCAATTTAATCCTAATATAATTTATATAAAGTCCATTAGTTTTACATATTAGCTACCCTATAGTTTAGTTCATTTTTCAGTTCTAAGTGAGTCGTTGATTTTGCCATCGGGCGGTACGGGTTTTAATCACAACAGTGTTAATTATTTCAGTTTTGTGTTTTTGTATAAGATGTATAAGACAACCCATGTATAAGATAACACCATTATATGTTATACGGATGGATCACTTGTGAAGCTAAACGATGTTAAATCTGCTGGAGCAGGTTTCCTGCAAGGAACAAAAAGCTATAGCTAGTCCTTGGGCCAATACTGCACTGTGTTTCAAGTGGAGATTTATGCGATAAAGATGTGTGTAGATAATGTCGTGGATAAAAATGTTCGTAATATGAAAATTTGTATATTTACAGACAGCCGTGCTGCTATTATAGCACTCGGCGCAGATCAAGCTAGGTCAAAGCTAGTTATGACATGTAAAGCAAGCTAGGAAAAATTGACCAGACAGAATGAAGTATTGTTAGTATGGGTACCTGGCCATAGTAATATTGAAGGTAATGAAAAGGCTGATGAGTTAGCACGAGCGGGCTCTTCTAAGCGCCCAATTGGGCCTGAACCTATTTTGCCAATCGCCAGAACAGAAGTGACTACAATGATAAAGCCATGGCTACATAGGAAATTCATTACAAGATGGAGACAAGAGCTAGCGTGTAAGCAGACGAAGAGCATGATAAGTATTCCATATCATAAACGTGCCAGTTTTCTTATAAGTCTCTCGAAGAACAAACTACGGCAGTGTGTTCAAATAATTACTGGACACAGCTAGTTAAATTACCACCTACATAACATAAAAATAAAAGAAGAAAAGAAATGTGATCACTGTGATAATGTTGAAACATCAGATCACTTTCTGTACAATTTTGAACGCTTTGCAGATAACAAGCGAATAATACTAGGAGATAAAGCACTGAAGAAAGGTAGCTTGAGAGATCGTGATATCAGAAAACTTTGTAAATTTATCATAAGTACAGGGAGGTTAAGGATCCCTTCATAGGAACGCATCACCCGTCGACCTCTCAGGTATCTCAAGCCAAGGTAATGGTTTCCTCTTTGCTATTTATTACAGATATGAATGGGCTAATGCAATGGGCAAAGAATAATTTGCCTCCGCGTGTTTTCTATGGCCCAATAACTCATTATCTATCTATCTAATCGGCGTTCCGTTTGTTTCGAAAATCGTGTTTCGGTTGCTATTTTGGATATGGTAAAATAACATCGATGTTGGAGTTCTGGTTAAAAATTTTTTGGAGATTTTTCGTTCCAGCTGCGGTCTAAACACACGTATTTATACACAGGGATCAGGTTCCATTTGTAAATACAAAACAATGTTTTACCCCAGCGAATTGCATGTAAAATTTAAGTAGGACAAAACGCTTTCAGTTGGATTTTTAGCTTAACCCTCAAAGAATTGGTCATCGTAACCTTAGGATAAGATAACAGCTCCAGGGGGTGCATGTAGCATTTGTTTTGCTTAATGTGAGAGCTGCGGTGTATATAAGTTATAAATGAAACGGTTCACGATGGTATGTACAACATTGCATGAATTGCTTGGAAGTACTGAAGAAGGAACTTTGAACTTGAACAAATACCATAACATATATATACAATTTTGAGTATTTCACATTGCTCCAAGTTTGTCTAACATAAATTACGTTATGCACCACCTATTGTCATTCTCTATATGTCGTGCAGTTTAGTATATACTATCTTCGAAACGGTGCCAGAAAATAAATTTTGGTCTACATGAACCGTGTTTATTGTTAAATATGCAGAATAGTATGTGTAACAATTGATTAAGCGAAGCGTTTTTATTTTCTGTCTGGGAGCAAAAAATTCGATGTCCGTCCGTCCGTTAGTCTTTCATGGATCTCAAGAACCACTGAACCTACTTCAAAAACTTTTTTGTTTGAAAGCTTATCATGTGAGAATGTGCACCTGATATTTTAGAAGTTTGGCAACTTGCCAATTTTATCATTAATTAAGCTAATTAGCTAATTAATACCTTAATAAGAGCTTAATTATTGGTCGTAGAGTCGTTTTAACGGCATATACGTTGAGTTTTCCATTGGGAAATCCATCCATCCGGAACCAGCAACCGGAACCGGAACTTGGTCTTCGAAATTTATATATAGTAAAACAGATGATAGAAGAAATGAAGGTATAGTGGATTTAAAATGCATTAAAAATAACTTTTACATTTAACTTAATGTTTTGCGATGGTATTATTGCCTTTCTGAAACTTTAAAGAGACTGAGGAAGCTAATAATGTTTATTTATCGATCAAATATGTCGGTTTTTGGACATTCAGAGCAAAAAATGTCTTCCACTATACACCATTGCTTATACTGCGTCAAATCGAATGTGCTTACAAAGCTTGGAGCGTAGAATACACACTTTCGCTCTGTCTCCAGTCGCCTTCCTTTACTACATCGCCTTCCTTTACTACATCGCCTTCCTTTACTACACATACGTTTCTTACATGTTCTTCTGTAGGAAACTTGAAATTATTGGTTTATATGATTCTAATAGAAAATAATACATAGAAGGTAATTTTCTGATCAGGTACACTGTTTAGGCTAGCATTGGAGAAACAGTGCCCGTAAGTTAGATGATAATGATGATAACTTTATAATCAGAATGCTATAAATGAGACACACTGTGATGCTGCTCGCACTGTTTCAATAAATACAGTTCTTTGCCAAGAAAGTAGTTTCTAGCTGCGTTGCAGATAACATTAGTTTACTTCAATTTAGACTGATTTACCAAGTTTACAAGCGCATTGGCGGGTTCTTGAAGCAATTTATGTTAGCCAAGAATACCCTAAGTGCTTCCGCGTTAACCATACTCTGTTACCGAATTGGACCGGTTTAATTGAAACATTGAAACATACCGCACAGACTTCTGGATATGTAAAATAGCTGCTACAACCAATGACCTGGCTTTGATTTGTTAACAAACTCTTGCAGGTTATTATCAAAAATGCCTACTGAAATTATGTGCCCTACTTACGTTTCAAACGGCAAATTGCTTAGTTAATCTTTTCTTTTGCTTGGTTGTATTGGAGCTTGATCATTGTATAATATATATTACATATCTTTGGATCACAGATGAATCAAAAACGTGGAAAATTTCAAACAAACTTTTTAAACCGGAATTCTGGTTGCGGTATAGTTTTTGAACTTTGCCGGAACCCGATTTTCTACGGAACCGGAATTCCGGTTTCTCCCTGACTATAGTATATTCAGTTGTGGTCGGGTAGCAACAGTTGCTTGGTTACCACAGCGGCGGCGAATGACAGTATTCGTTGTCCTGTCGAGGATCGGTATGCCAATAACAATGCGAAGACACCGTATTTGAGAGACTTATAGTTTGGCTGTATTCGAGTTCAGTAGCGACCAGCACTCGGACTGATATAGTAGAGTGGGTAGGATTATCGCGTTATGTAGTCTTATCTTTGTCATGATGGAGGTTTTGTGGCGATACCGCAGGCAGTCCTTAAGCTTCCAGAAGGCACCTTATGTTTCACCTATTATAAACATACATCATCCGTGCGGCGGCTACTGTGGCATATAACGACCCCAAATATACGAAAGCGTTTACCATTTCCAGAGGCTCCCTTCCAGAGTGACGGTAGGATCAACAAAGGGCAATTTCATCGACGCGATTAATGAGCTTGTTGCGTATTTGACACCAATTCGGCTCAGGGAAAACAGCTATGTGATCAGCGTAGTGCACATCTTCTATAAGTACTCTGTCAATGAGCTGCAATGGGACTATATCGACAGTGCGATAGACTACTACATTAAAGATTGCGGTCGAGAGAATGCAACCGTGACGTACACTGATCGAGATTCCGAACTGCTACGATGTTTCACCGAAGACCCCTGGCTAGTCCAACATCGGAAATTATAGCCGGGGTGCAGGACTTTGCCGGGGGGACAATTTTTTGCCGGATTTTGTCGCGTTTAGACGTAAATTTTTCTCAGCAGGGGCCTTTAAGCCGGGGGTACCTCCGTTTTGCCGGGGGGCAGCCGAAAATGCCGGCCCCCCGCCACTTTGGACTAGCCAGGACCCGAGTGCCTTGAGCGTCTTGCTAATAGCTTTGCAGAATATTCACTCTCCGTCTGAGTTGCGTGGACATTAAATATGATACATTTTTAGCGGAAGGCATTTCTGTCGCACTGGCATTTCTCTTAGCGCTTTAATTCTTCCTTGATTTGTTTTATTTGCTTGTAGATTTATTTGTAAGACCTGCCGATTCCAGTTCCGGTTTATTCCCTGATATAGTGGAATTTTGTGTGAATTCCGCATTACAATAAATTTTGCATTTTATTTGTTAGTCGCTACTAGTGTTATTTGCTATGTTTGATATAAAATAATATCCTTAGTTCAGCTAAATGCTGTTATGATTTTCATATGCATTGCTAAACATATTCTAGAGGTGTAATCTAGTGCGCTACGTAGTATTTTCGTCGCGATTAATTGCTTATTGATTCACTGTTATATACTCAGTGTAATATAGATGGTCCAATAGCTCTAACTTAGCGATAACTTTATCTCCGTACGAGTATATTCAATTATGGTGAAATTCAATACAGTAGTTTAGTTAATGAAAAAATAATGGCACATTAAGATAATTAAATTAATAAATCATAGAAATAAACAAATAAATAATGGCGCAGTTTAACGGCGCGACGGTTGAACTTAATAATTGTGAGCCGGATAGGAACAACAATCAAAACCATAATAATTGTAGCTCCTTCGGTTCAAATCCTCTGATTGCTTCCACAATTATTGATGATTCGACAACAAGTGCTGCAACAGGTATTGGCAACGATTATTTTACCAACCGACAAGTGCCTACAACTTTGCCTGGACCTAGCACCACCCGTAGTCACGCGGCCAAGCCGCCTCCGCCGCCGATAACGTCGCCACTTGTCGGTCATAGTCGCCCGTTGTCTATGATTTCGGAAGAATTCAATCGCTCAGTCGAAGCGCTTAATCGTAATGCAGGTATGAAATATGTTTTACCCTTTTGTGCTAGTAATTATTACTTTCAACGATTTACAGTGCAACGGTAATCTATGCATATATATTCACTCAAATTTTATCATGAGATTTGCTCACAAATCGATGGGCTTTGCGGTGCTTGATTACACAAAGTTATACCATTCCTGCTTGCAAAAACAGCGGTTGACTTCAGGTTCGTCGCTCCCGGCAAAATTTTGGCCTCTCTCCCGGTGCTAAATTCTAAAACAATTCCGATTGACAGGAAAATTGGCGATATTTATATACGCAAAAACTCATTTTAACTTTAAAAATTCGATTAAATAACTCCAAAAATAGTTTAAAAATTATCTATTTGAGATAATCTAATAGAGACGTTTTGCAACATTTTTCAGACGGTTTATTTACTATTTTGGCGTCCATTAAAACACTGTATTCTGAAACTGGTTTTTTTCGACCGCACCGGCTGAACCGGGATTGCACTAATTCATACCCTTTACTAAATTTGGCACACTCTGGTTCATGCACCCTGGCAAATTTATCTGAAAATAGAAAGGCCAGGCGCAACAGTTAGTTGGATCATCTGGGAGTAGTAAAACATTTCGGCAACTGATGTTATTCTTAAATGTTATAATTTTTTTAATTCCCGGGCTTTTTTGCAGTGGAATTAAAGGGGATGTGGCGGACCATTTGGGCAAAAATTTTCGATATTTGCAGGTCATGTGCTTCATTCCAAGTTACGGCCTCTCCCCCACCTCCTAAGAAATTAGAATCGAAACTGTATCTCTGAGCTTTAGTGTCAAAGTACTAAAAACCCGCGATGATAGCGCGGAAGAGCAGAAGAAGAGGATTTCATGTATTTATTATAAAGCCAGAAAGATTTGGACGTTATGTCAGACGTCAGGAAGCTAAATTGTTTGGAGGAAAAAGCATCAGAGTGGACGTACTTTTTTCACTGTTACTTTTGAGAACTCAATTTCTTCGTTCGCGTCGTTTTCCTCGATTATTCCTAAATGCGTATTTAGTTTTGCTCTTGTCCTTCAGTCGGATTGAATTTGGCATTATTAGAGACGTTTTTAACCACACCAGATTACACAGTACATAATATATACATAATTTGATGTGTATATTTTCAGCTGTAAAGGAATGCTTTAGGAACATAATTTTTCTTAGTCGTAATGCGTCAGGGCTTTTTGTTCACATGTTTTCAGTTTCTAGACAATAGTAAGATAGATTTGGTGTCAATGCTTACTGCTTTAACACTGTATTATTCGGCTTCGGGGTAGTGGGTGCACCTTTCATGTCCGGTCGTTAAATCATATTGGCCACCTCCGCTGTCCGAAAGTTTGTTCCCTTAAAATATTTTTGAGCTCGAGACATAATCTACTACAAAATCAGAGTGTAATTATTGTTGTGTTGAACTGCATTTGTTGCTCATTTAAGTCATAACACGCTAATAAGCGACCAGCCATTCTACTGTGTCACTGATCGCCTATTCAACGAGAGGAGGCTACAAATGCCTCTTCGAACCTGTAATAGTTTCAAATTGGTTGGACCAGCAACATGGAACAGTCTCTTTGTCGTTACCTGAAACGTCGATTTATCGGCTGCTGCTTTCCGGACGCTACTCAGGACGGAGTTATTTCCTACCAATAAGATTAGATAGACTTGAGTTGGAGCAGCGCGCCTTCCTCACCGTCGACGCGAATCTGACGTCCGGGAAAAGACATTATCAATATAGCAATTTAACTGTGCGCAGCATGGTCACAGTTTGTCTTATTTATAGCATTCTGTTAGGAAAATTATAGTATACGTTCAGTTACTTTCTTCTACAACCGTATAAACCAATAATTTTAAGTTCTATGCGGAATAACATTGTATGGAATAACATATATGTCTAGTAAAGGGAGGCTGTAGGACACAGAGCACTATATTGCCTAGCGTATATATACTCCACGCGTTGCAAGTACATGTGCGTTCTAAGTTATAGTGGAGGGTATTTTTTGCGCTGACTGGAGCAAAACACCGACAATGGGCATCTGATCGATTAATAAACTGTATTAGCTTCGTAATAATCCCAGAGATACAGTAAAACGTGTGTGTACTGGCCAGAAGTGACTTCTGGTATTTTTACCATTTTGGTATGCTCACATTACAGTATACCGCCAAAACGCCGAGTTCACAAACATCCCATATATCACAACCGGACAACCTGTTCGTATACATATAAAAGGTGTTATATGGGATATTGCTATTTTATCTTTTTTTATGCCGTACTAAATGTGACCATTCCAAAATTGCATATATCCTAAAAATCACCTTCGTCATTATACAGACGAAAATTAATGTGGTCGCAATACATTATATTCAATGTATATATGTAATATTTATTTTCAACGCATTTTAAATCCACAGTACCATTCCGGTTTCATTGGACAGTTCCGATTGCTGGTTCTGGTTATTCTCTGCGTCGCATGTATATAGTAGCTAGAAACGATGTTAACATTTCACATTCTCTGTCACTGATCAGCTAAATTTGCTTATATTAATCTAAAAATGTGTACGATGCAAGGCTTTTTAAAGTTATCCGTCAGACGGTAAAAAATGGAGAGAAGTTTTCTACATAATATTCCTTTTATATGTTTTCCATTGTCGTGGCCCTTTCAGAAGGTATTTGCAGCATAAATACTGCTGTATAAGCTTCGTTTACTCTCTATTCGGTACTTAATGCTATTAGTGAGCGATTGTAGCGTCTTCAACATCGGTTGTTGGCAAAGCGATAATTATGTGTCTGTTCGTCATTCCTGCATACTTGCACTATCGCTAAATAGCGGTGACCACGCTATAAAAATACGTCTTTATGGTGTACTGCCTGCTGCAAAAGTGTTTGACCCGAGTACAGCGTGCCGAACTATGGTGTTTTAAATATTAAAAGGCGGCTTTGGCGGTATTCACGGTGGTGATGATAATGCGAAATGGTAATCAAATGGGTTGTACACCATTGGCACCCGTTGGCGTGGTGGCCGTGGGAGCGTTTCATATCTGTCTCGCTCAAAAAAAGTTTTCGACCAAAACTTGTTTTTCAACCTTTGTAGACATAACCATCTTGTCTTGGGTTTTTCCAACATATATATATATATAAAATAAACTGATAATCTGATAATGCACTACATAGTAGTTTTGTTTCTATTGGTTTTTCATTCTTTAACGCTCCAATGTTGCATCGTTCGATCGTGCGTAAAAAACAATAATCTTTCACTCTCACATTTACGAGGTTAATACTAGTTTTTATTATTATTTTGTTACAACATTATAACACTGCTGTTTATTGCCTTAAACATTATACCAAACTGGTAACCGGCAAGCGACGGAGAAACGGAGCGGGTGTAGTTTCATTTTTAAGTTATATTGTTTAATCACCTGTAACAGGCTGTGTTTGATGTATGCGCATGCCACCCTAAAAGCTATTGAACCCTGAACCTACTGGAAATCCTAAAACTTCGTCGATCCTAAACCCATGGAAAACAACAGCATGAAGTATTCATGCTGGAGTCTGATAACCAAACCGTCGTATTCAGCCTACCGGAAAGGAAAGCCTATATATATAGACAATTTTTGTTGTCCTGTACGAAATACCTAGCTGAACAACGGAAGACAGACTAAATTATCGAAATCGGGTTCGTTGACCCTAAACCCATGAAAAGGTATATGTTAACTGGACTCTAGATAACAAATCTATTGTAGTCAGCTTTCAGAAATACGTATAGATAATTCTTGGTGCCCTGCACGCAATACATAATTAGACAAATGAAAACGCATTCATTTTGGAAATCGGGTTTGTCGACTCTAATACTATTGAAACCCCATTAAAAGAAATAATATAATCAAGTTGGACTCTAGATAGCAAAACCATCGTATCCAGCTGCTTGATAACCTAACAGACACTCATTGCACAGTACAAACAAAGGATAACACGGCAAAATTTGAAAAATTTTCTGGTAGAGTCGACGAACCATATTGGAGCAAATAGTGCCCAAAGAGTGGTTCCATAAAAAAGTCGTGGTCAGCAAAGTAGGTTGTAGGTCTCAGTTATTTTTCGATGTGAAACCTGTTCCCCGAGATATGGGCGGCGAAACGCTGGTACCTGCATGGCCAGATTTGGCAATGAAGCTTTAAAACCTGTTTTTGCCATTTGCACCCGGAAGATGAGATCCGAGTTGTTCGCATTCAACTAAAACGCACATCGTCATCACCTTTGCTATCGAACAAAAAGGTGTCGAAATCCGTCCATCCGTAATTGAGAATGACAGTGACAGAAAAAATTTCACGATTTTCCCTATAGCGCCCTCAGCGGAAACTTCGCCCGCTCCGTTTCAGTATCCTTACTGCTATGGAAGATTATTGAAGCCAGCGGTAATGTTTTCCAGATGGTATAAATTTTCCACCGATATATTCTTTGTTCGCGTCTTTGGAATATATATACTAATTGTGCCGATTAGTACATTATACATATATATATAAAATGATATATATATATATAAAATGATATATATATATATATATATATATATATATATATATAGGTAAGACTTATATATATATATATATATATATATATATATATATATATATATATATATATCTATATATATCATTTTAAAAATCGTTCTTACAGACACATGTTTGGCATTTTGGTGTAAAATTACGAATTAATCGTCCCGAAAAATTTTTTTCTTGGAACAACTATACAGTTACACAGTGTATCGGTACTCGGAGCATTATTTAGATGAGATTATTTTGGTATTTGTTACAGATCGCAATATTCCTTGCACCAGTACGATTAGTTGCACTAGTACTGATAGTATACCAAACATATCACCAAAGAAGCGGCTTTCGAATCGTGCTCAGGTTAGTTATTTATTAACTAGGGATTTTATTCTTCAACGCATTCGAAAAATCAAATTTTAGATTTGAACGCGTCTTATATCTACATAATAATGTTTTTAACATTCCGCCACACTCATATTGGTTTGTTGTGCATAGTGAACAGATAAATATTTGCTTTAGTCAGCATGTCTTATAACTTTAAACTCTCTCGTTTGCAGGCAAGAACAGGCAATACATGTTGAAATTTGAAAAATTTTATTTCTGGCAACGGGCCGACAAACTATATTCGGAGTGCATATAATTGAAACAAAGCGAGCTTGCATAGTGAGCGGAATTTCCTAAAAATTGTGTTTTTCATGTTTTTTTTCAAAATTCTTTTTTCGTAACATAATAATAATTGTTCAACAGATTGATGGATTTTCGGAAGTCTCTTTATTGGACGCGTAATGAAATGTATTTGTGCACATAGTTTTGTAATTGCGCTGGTACTATGATTTCCTGCCTAAAATTTCATGAAACTGACATCAATTGCAGACTTTTTTTTGATTTTGGCCATTTTGGTCACCCAACATTTTAGGTTATAACTCTTGCCGAAGGCATCAAATCAAAAATAGAGACAACCGTATCTTATCGAGACTTATGTATAAACTATTAAAGAGCAGCCTCTTTCGAGCTTTGATCCAAAGTTTAATAACCCTCATAAAAGTGAAATTAAAAAATAACTTGCAAAGCAAGTTTTTGTTTTTTTCGGGATGGGATTATTATAGTGTTATTTTTGCCAAGAATGCCCGCGAGCAGGAAAATACGGGGAAATTTGAGAAATGAGCAAAGCGCGCGGGAAATAGATAGTAAATGCGGGAAATGAACAATCTTTATAAAAATTAATTTTATTTCGAATCGGTGGTGCGTTATGCGGACAATGTAACCTTAACCGTAGTTCAGTGCGTGCTGTACTGTGTTCTCGATATATTAAGCCTTAGTCTTTCTAAGGTAAGGTCCCTGTATAAGTCACATACTAAGAGTCTAAGCCTAAGTCGCTGTAAGGTGTTTTAATTATATAAAATCCGGCCCCTAAAGGTGACATGGACCCGTTTTGCAATTGGTTTCAGCCAATAGGCCCGTTGCTCAACTGCCGTCAAATTTTGTTGATCAGAAGTCGAGGTGCAATGTCTGCCGGCTCACTACGTTATGTGAAAATTTTCTTGCCTTTCTGTGTGTTCGGTTAATCCGCGAGCCAAGTTTACTAGGGGGAAATCAGGGAGGGGCCCACCAGGTCTTCAGTGATGCACCATAGTATCTGGACCCCCAGTCATCTCAAACCCCGAAAACTGATTGTATTGCAATAAACACAGCCTTTTCCAGCGATACCTGAGATACTATCCATTATTCTTGGTTAGGTTGGGAATTTGGTATGGCTATATCTCACTATTTTAATCGTCACGTTATGTATCTGTACCGTGAAATCGGTGAGATTCACAGATTTCCGACTGTGGTGATTAACTGTGGCGTGAGTGAACTGGTTCCGGGGTCATTGGTCAAAATGCGGGGTTTTTACCCAAATTTAGTACCATTCACGGAAGCAAGGTTATTTTAGCTCGAATTTCGAATTTTTTCTCTGATTGGTTTTATTTCATAGTAAATCGATAAATGCCGATGCCTCTTTTTTGTTTTTCGATTAAGGCTGCGGTTTTGGAATTATGGGGTTTGACGTAAGGCACCGTAATGGTTCCTCGACCCAAAATTAGAAAATTTGTTCTGACGTAAAGGGTGGTTGAAAAGTTTAACTTGGGGGTTTCGGACATGGGAAACTCATTGTCGGTGTTAGTTTACTCTGTGACCCATGGTTCCATGGGTACGGGGGTATGGCGCCTCCAAGGTTCGGCGTCAGAGGGTAAAATAAAGGTTTTTTACCTCATTTTAGTACCCTTCACGGAAGCAAGGTTAGTTTTATCTTAACTTTCGAATTTTTTTCTCTATTTGGTTTTATTTCATAGTAAAACGATAAATACCGATGCCTCTTTTTTCGATTAAGGTTTCAGTTCTGGAGTTTTGGGGTTTGAGGTATGGCACCCTCGTGGTTCATCGACCCAAAATTCGAAAATTTGTTCTGACGTCCATGGCGGCTGAAAAGCTTCACGTTTCGGTTTTCGGCTATGGAAAACTCATTGCCGGTGTTGGTTTTGCTGTACGACCCATGGTTCTATGGGTACGGAGGTTTGGCGCCCTCGAGGTTCAGGTCAGAGGGCAAAATGAAGGTTTTTACCTCATTTTAGTACCCTTCATGGAAGCATGGCTATTTTTATCTTACCTTTCGAATTTTTTTCTGTGGTTGGTTTTATTTCATAGTAGAATGATAAATGTCATTGCCGCTTTTTGTTTTTCGATTAAGGCTACAGTTTATGGGGTTTGAGGTATGGCAACCTCGTGGCTCATTGACCCAAAATTCGAAAATTTGTTCTGACATCCTTGGCGACTGACAAGTTTCACTTGGGCTTTTCGCGCTTGGGAAACTCATTGCCGTGTTGATTTTGCTCTGCGACCCATGGTTCTATGGGTACGGGGGTATGGCACCCCTATGGTTCATCGACTCAAAATTCCTGATTTTATTGTGATGTCCTGAGAGGTTGCTAGCATGCACTTGAGTGTTTTCAGCCATGGGAAACGTTTTGCCGGTGTTAGTTTTGTTCTAATTTGTGCGGTATTTTGTTATATCCACATATAGCATATCGACGTATGCTATCGAGAGCTGATTGGCTGTACGCGCAAAAGGCGTAGATGCACCTATGATTCACTACGTTCTGCAATCTCGGTAGAGTTACTAGTCAATAGTAATTGCAGCGTTTTTTTGATAAAGACATCAAATGTTGACAATTTTTAGAATTGGAGGCCATGGGCAGGGTCTGCTCCTAGTTCGACCCGGGGTCCCCAGGTCGTAGCTTCCGCCAAAATCCCGCGCCCCAGTTCCGGTTCATGCCCCGGGCCAAATTTTCAGCAAATGGAGGAGCCAGTATGTGTGTATAGACATATGTACATACTTCATTTCTATATAATTTAGGACAGGTGTGTCCTGGAGTCGAATCTATTGCTCAGTGCTGTTTGTGTAGAATTTATGGTTACGTATAATAGCTTGATAAGAAAAAAGTTTATGTAATGGTGGTAATTGAATAGGTAGCTGTCTCCTTTTATTTTAGACTCATCAAACTAAACAGCTTAGCAGACATTTTGAATATTAAAGTAAAATAAAATGTGCTTGTATCAGCATTTCTAAGCCTATTAGCTGTTTTTAAGAACATAATAATGCAGGTTGCTGTATTATTGTATTCTCATTTTCAATGATCGATGTATATATGCTACATATTTCTATGACCCCGTCTTGTGTTGTGTTCCATCGATGCCCTAATGGTTCTCTATTCTGTTTCACTTGTTTGCCAACATTAATGTTTTACAGGCGCAGCCATGCTTGACAGCTGCTGTTATCGATATTAAAAGTGTTTTGGCCTATTTTTGTACTTGTGGGCCAGAAAATTATTTAAAATAAAAGCCTGTCTTTCATTCGTCGAAGATTAGGGGTTGTGTCTTAAACATTTTTTAGTTTAGTTCTATTCGATGTATATATATATAAATGTTTGTTTGAGTGTTGTAATTTGCGAATAGACGGATACATGTGTTACTATGTTTTCTGGATTGTACCATATGTTGCTATTTCGATACATCATTGTATATCTTGTGGACCGGACAGCTCGTCCCTGGACAAGTTGTCTCCTGCCATCTCGTCCTCGAACAATGCGTGCTCAGGACAAGTCGTCCCCAGGACAATACATCACTGAAAAATTTTCCCAGGACAATTCATCGCCATGAAAGTGAACTTGTGGTACCTACGAGAGAAGAAACGAAACTTATCAACGTACTCACAGAAAAACTGTAGAAAGCCCAGTGAAACAGTCTGATTGATCAACTCCGATCTGTATCTGTATCTGCCAAAGAGTCGGGCAGACGAAGTCAAGGATAAGATTTATCGATACGGAGGTTTGGTGGTGAAGTGACGAAGTCCGAGACCGACAAGACAAAGGAATCCACCTTTCAAAAATGGCGAAATCGCGCGTGACTAACGACAGGCAAGAATATCTCAGCTCAAATCCAGTGTGAAGAGGGCTTGCGCAGCAGTAAAGGTTGCCTACTACACTCACCTGAACGCGAAAATGTCAACCGCAATTTATCAGCCATTCAACTCTCAGCACCGCGCTCTAAGATAGTGAACAGCTCACCATCACCAACGTAGAGACCATGCCGACTAGTGATGGGCAGGGAAATGGTTCATCATATCCGGATATGCACTAAAATATCCCAATTTACAAAATTTAATCAAAAATTCAAATACTGTGTATATACTAGGTATGGCCATTCGCTATTACAGTTCTATTTTATGATGCATTAAGTATTGAGATAAAACATACGCTAAACTTTGTATTTTCAGAAAATTAATTCATAAACAAATGAGTTGACCCACCCAAAATAGGACTCAGCATGGTTGAAAACACACTAGTTGTGATGGCTAATGGTTAAAAACACAAGGTCATGTTGGGATATATCTCATGGGCACATTTATGGCTATGACACATGGCATTGCGGGGTTTTTTTCCCATTTTATTCCAAATTACAACTTGCAACGGCAAAGGTCGATTTCAGAAATATAAGCATATAATTCAAAATCAAGTGAAAATTAAAAAAAGCCTTTAAAATCCGCGAAAAATGCCAAATTTCAAAGGTTTTTTGGTTATAGAAGACTCTAATCAAAAATTATCAAATTTTGACTGGCACCCTTAGCATTTGTGGCTTGCTGCGGTACCTATGAAGGAGGCTGGGGTCGCATAAAAAGTTTATGTATTATGCAACCATTATTTAATATAACACGATAAATATATCCCTAAACTAGTGTGGCTTAACTAAATGTGGTACATAGTCTAGCTTCTGTTGTTGCGTGGTCGAAGGCCACTATGCTGTAGCTATCTTAACCTACCCAAGCCTTTTGCTTCCCGAACACAAGTTACCCGCTACTCTCACCGAACCTCGGTTAAGTTATCATCCTCGGCATGCTTGATGAGTTTGGTTTCAACCATGCTTGCTTTGAAGGCAAACACGCCACGATTGCTTCAAGAAACACCCGGTATATATATTAAGGATACATTTTGAAAACTTCGAAAGATTTATTCAAGCCTTACTTCCACTCTTGCCATGGAACAAACACATCTACTAAAAAACTCGCGGAATTTTGATGAAAAATTAGCCCTACCTCTGGTAGACGGTTGTGCATCTACTGGTGGCTCTTTATTTTCTTTGCTTACGAACTCGCAACTTATTTTAACATCGAACTCGCATCTAAACCTAAATTTTCTCAACGACTGGTTGGTCTTTCCTACTCAACACCCGCCGGCCATCATATGATAGTCAGGCGTAACGATGGATGACAACCGATAAACTTACCATCTATATATACAGTTTTTAAAGTGAAGTATTTTGGGTTCCAACTAACGAGTAATCCCAGATATCCAGATTCTTTCGTTTCCGGGTCCTAAGGCAAATTCATTTACAGTAAAGTTGACTCCCTAAACACAAAATATATTGTCAATAGGACAATAACCTTGTTCCGAAAGGTCGCAAGAAAACATTTTTGTAAACAGTTCTATCTCGGTATTGTTGAATCAACGGTTTTTTGCTTTGTACCCGTAAAATTGTGCACTTGTCCACGGAATGCAATATAAAGGTTTTTGGGATATATATACGGATTATCCGGACGTCGCGTATAATATCCGGATAAGCAATCGGTATCCGGATATCATTGCCCATCACTAATACCGACCAGATCTGGCCTCGATTCGGCACTTTTTTCGATTAAATAAAAAACCACGCGTTTCAACACGCGCCTATCTTCAGCGCCAAACCGGTACCGGGACCACTTCCACCAACCATTCTCACAGGGGTGACAGAAACTTTTGAGACGATCAAAATCAGCAAAGCGACAGGGCCCATTGATGTTCCTGCGGAAGCACAGCGGAAGTTACTGGAACGGGGCGACACTGGAGTACTTGCCAATCTATTTAACAAGGCATTGCGCCGGCGATGTGGACAACCAGCATCACAGTCCCTTCATAAAACAGCAACGGCGATGTCACTGATTGCAAGAACTATCGCCAAAATTCATCTTCTCTGTCACACTAAAGTTTCTTAACCGAGTCGTCGCTTCAGAACAAATCGTCGAAATCAGCACAAACCAATGCGGCATCTGCACAGGAAAAACAAAGGCCATGCATGCCACGCGCCCTTGCTAATCAAACATGATAAAAACCGCAAAATTCATAAGGCCATTTTGCACTTAGAAAAAGCCTTCGGTCGCGTACCTCACGGCCTCACGATGATTAGCGGAGCACTTGTCTGTGGACGAGTTGTGCAAAATTTTATATTTATTGATCCGACATCTGCTCAGTCTCTTCATTGGTTAATAATGGGTTGAGTTACGGATCGAGCGGATTTTGACATCTTTGAATCCATCCTTTAAATGCGCTTCCAATGGTATATATATGGAATTATATATTTGTCAAATCTTTTTCGAAAATGGGGAGATGCTATCGACAACAAAAAACTTGTTTGTTATGTCATTATATATACGTATATATGTTTTAGTATTGGGAAGCTAAGCTGAAGTAAATTATGTTAAAAACCGTATGGCAGTCTTCAGATTAATATTGAGGCACTGTGCAGCGCTTCACTGCATAATCTCGGAATGCTTTGAAGCTTTCCGCGGTATGACAGTTTTCCATGTCACTGGTCACGGCTAGTTGTAATAGCGTTGGTTCATTGCTCAATGTGATGTAATGAGTGGTTAGAGAAAACGGTATTCTAGCCATTAGTAATAATTGTGTGAATTAGTTAAATCGACGTATTGACTCCTTTAAGGAAGCTTTGGCGCAAGAACAAAATTTGGAGCAATCTATTAGATTCGATCTTGACAATTTGGTTCGATGTCCCAGCCAAGTTTTAAAGTTTCAACCTAGCATATAGTTATTATAGATGCAAACGGACCGTAATTACTGTAGTTCGTACCGCAGCGGTTCGGACTAGTTAGCAGGTACAGACCGGTCCACGTTTAATTTAGTAGAAGCTAGATAAGTCAGGTATATACTTATGCGCGACGAGCGGCGACCCCACTTAGAGTGGGACAAGTCTGTAGAAGAAGAAGAAGATAACGTTCTTTTAACTTTATATTTTCATGGCACGCATTTGTTTTCATGATACGTTAAGATCAAGACCGGGAAACAATCTCTGACTGTGGTTTTCAGCTGCAATATTGAGATATATATTTGTTACAGTTTACGTACACTGCATTATATTGTCTCATGGCATATACAGGAGGCCCGATGTGGTGCAAGCAAAGAAAATGTTACATAATAGAAGTTGTTGTCTTAGTTGAATGTCTACCATTCTGTTTACTGTTACATTTTAAAATTAAAGTGGCAACACAGTGACTACTCTCCGAAACGGGATAACCATCCTCCGAATCAGAGGTTAATTGGTTAAAAACCATGTTCGGCAGTTTTACATGGTGATGGGTAAGATCCTCGTATTTGTATTTGGTTTTCCGTCAGCTGGTATTTTTTGTTACTGAGGTGCTAATATATTATTGGGATCTGGGGTCACTGTTTACCGAATGGAGTCCTCTCTTTAATCCTGTTATACTGGAGGCAAATTAACACCACGTAATTAATATGAACAGGGACCGTCCGGATTGAACCGGAAAGGCTTTTGTGAAACGAAGTTGCATCACTAGTAGTTATCTGGTTTGTTAAGGATTAACCAGTTATCTGGTTTGTTAAGGATATATACGACGATTTAGCTTCGGATTACGCCACATCGCTAACGCACAGTTACGGTCGTGACATTCAATGCAGTTGTTGTTTACGTGTCCATTTTTTGATTTATACCGCTGTGTCGAATTATTATCAAATAGCGATGATATCGTGCAATACACATTTCACATTCAGATTCAGGACACCAATTTTTTTTGCTCCAAATGGAAATATATGCCAATTAATTAATTTAATGGTGTATTCTTTCATAAAAAAACTTGGGGTAAATTAAATATGTTTGTGTATTTATTATGCTATAATCTATTAAAACCATTTTTGAGGGTTTGTTTAGCCGAGATGTTCTTGTCATTGATGCGTGTTGGTTGAATTGAATCGATTGAGATTCTTGTAACACTTTTGTAGCATTTTATAAAAAAATGGTTTTTTTCAATAATCTTCTGTATTATATTACAACAACTATTTATCTTTGCAAAAGCTAATTTTTATTTTTCTAAAATTGTTATTCTACACCAGTGCGTCCAGCATTAAAATGGTGTAAGTTGATCAGTGATAGCTTTATTAATAATTTCACTCAAATGTGCGCATATATAAATAAATGTATTATGTATAATAATATATGGTAATTTGTATATAAATATATACATTACATATTTTATTATGCATACATACATAATGTGTAATGTAATGTATTATGTATATATATATGTATTATTGAAATGTTGTGGGTCAAAATTTGGGCTTTCGAGTTTGTGGTTTGCTTGAGTCGACGCTGAGCAGTTGTTTATAATAATAATAATTTAGTAATACCGATACGTACAGATAATAATATAAATAAATAAGCTCTAGATGATTTTATTGTGATATTGCTCGTTTAATCTTTTATTACTAGTTCCATCTAAACTGCTGCGCTCGTATAAAATGGTTTTTCTCATAATGTTCCCTAAAAGCAACACATATGTTAACATTTCAATCAATAACAAATAAACGCTGTGACTATGCGTAGGACATGTCAATTGATATCTCGTCCTGTGCCTAATTTAGGCAGGTAAAAATTCTGTGGAATTATTTTGATTTGGGGTTGGATAAAAGAATGTGTTTATTGTGGTGGTAAATTAAATGTGTGTTTTTCGGCTCCAGTTTTCAATTACTTTACGACACCCGGCGGTTATCTGTTAACTCAGGGCAACACTACGATGTTTTCTTCGTGATGTATTTAGAAGCACTGTTATTGAATGATGAAAAGAAAAACTTTCCATGTACTTATGTGCTATACTTCGCTGGGAACAACAGATGTAAAATAATGTTTAAAGATCTGACATAAAGCAGCTGGAAGGACGTCTCTTAGATGCAGTTTTGACTAACCGAAGTTCGGCAAATGGGTTCATTTTCCAAAGCCTCGAGCCAAAGTGATTCAGTACTGGTAATTGAGACTAGCATGTTATCTATATATAATAACGTTTTCATTGGTGCGTCGTCCATATTAAATATATTCTGTGTTAGATCCGCACCTTTCTTGGAGTATTTAACTGTATCTGCTCGATTAACACACAACTCTATGAAGCATACTGGCACCCGCTGACGTGCGTATATATCTTTGGAAGCTATAACGTTTTGGATGTGAATTATTCTGAAGAAATTAAATTTTTTGATATATATGCATGTGAAAAAGCAACCATATTCCCCTTGGTTCACGCAAACTGGGACAGATTCTGCAAGTCCCGTCCCTAGCTCATGTCACTGCGAAACTTGTGCTAACCCGAAGATAGCGGTGTTAGCGTAGGGATCACCGAAGAAAAATATTCAATACGAATAGTATTCAAGTGCTTCAACCAAATAGCGTCAAATGCCTGGCTACTATATTGGTAATATTGCGACATATAGAAACTTCTGGCTAATAATGTTTTGTCGCTATGTAGATTTTGTGTGGATATTGCGTGAAACTGATACGTACGTATGTAAAATGGCTGCCGTTCAGAGACAACTTTGCCGCCACGAAACTGCATCAGCGTGATAGGGCCTGCGTAATGCATCAGCGTGATAGGGCCTGCGTAAACCAGTAGCAATTTAGGCGAACCACCAAATGCGCTGCACTCCGCCAAATCATGTATCCTGTCACAATGCTATGCCGGCGTTTATTGGCATTTCGCAATACTTTGCCAAAGAATGGGCATTGTGTTATTTCCAATCTCACAACCACAATTGTTTGCCATAGATGCGCCGACCACGAATGAGCTGGATTTTATTGGTGTATTGTATTGGACAGATCATCTCTGCTACAGCCAAAACTGCACATGCTAAAATATTTGAGCCTGCTGGTGCCAGTTGCATCTCCACAACAGCCCCAAGCCTATATTCGCAGGTTTATAAAGTTTTTCAAGCCCGCTAAGTTAGATATTGTAAACCTCTATCCGCGGCTTTGGAAGGTCATCATTATACGTTGAATAACAGACGGATAACATGCAATTTTGTGATCTGCCTCCCTACTGCCCAACACTGAAAACGAATAATTGTCCGTGTTTTGGGCAGTTAATGTCACTGTCAATCTGGTCACAACTCATAATGCTTCGGGCAGTGTGGAGGAATGAAATCACATAGTTCCCCTGAAGGATACCCACTTACAAAGTCATTTCGCCCAGTAAAAGGAACTCAACCGTTTTTCTAAACAGCTAATAAAAAATCAACTTTATCATTTCGATGACTACTGCATCATTTGGTCAAAACGATGAGGATACTAAAGGTTAATCATGAATCACATATATACTCAGTCCGGCCGCGGGAACCTGTAATTACCAGGGTGTTTGATCATCACCAAATTAAGGAGTCATTGTGCCTTTTATAAAACGCCCACTAGACAGAACTTAATAGTTTAGCTTTTAAAAAGCTACATCAGGAAAAATCAACCAGACCGTGCAAAATATACGGAATATTATGGCAACAGATGCCCGTGAAATTGGATTATATTAATAATAATTATCTCATTGTGTTTAATGACTAAAAATCTGGCGTCAACAATATTTTTAACACATATTTACTTACTAGAAATTGAAAATGGTATCTGCAAGGTTTTCCATAATGTTGCCTACAAGCAGCAACCCCAAAACCCTGGTTGTTGACAATGTTGTGGTTATTTCTGCATTTTTGCATGCTGTTAGGTGTAAATAAAGCTTCTTATTGTATATATATATTCATGTATGTATATATATGTATATATATAGATTTTTAACGAGCAACTATAAAATTCATGTATAAAACAGTTAATGTTCCGACGAGTGAGCTACGCCGCCATTACATTACGTACGTATATATGTATACTGATGCTGTTGGTTTGGGGAAAAATGAAGAAGCAGCGTGGCTTTCGTTTTGACTGAAATGCAATTGGAATATAATGTACCTATATATTTAATATGCACACACAAATTAAAAATTCGCGTTCTTGGTTCTTCTATTGACTCTATATATGGTAGTCGTTCAGGCTTGTTTAACGGAAAGCAAAAGGGAATATCTCATTTGGTGACAGTGTAGTTGGTAGTTTGCGACGCGTAATTAGATGCTGTAGAAATTGTAGCACCTGTAAAAAAACTGTACATCATAACGATGGACACTTTCAGCTAGTGTCCATAAGGCGACTGGATTGGTTCCCGTCAACCGGTGTATGCAGGGCTATTGGTGTGGTAGGTAAATTGTGAAATATCAATGGTCTTCGAAACTATAAACCCCCCAGCCGAATGTTTGATGTAACACATTATGCAAAGCTTTGTGAAAAACATATATTATCAAAAATTATGGCGAACAGCTTCGAGCAATACTTTCTAAAGGCGTTTTGTACTTAAATAGCGGCAATAATATTGCTATAATGTAAATTCACCTTTGTCATTACGTTCTTCATGTTACAGCTAGCACAGGATGATTCTCCTCTATTTGATGGTGTCTGATAATATATTCTTTCGGCATACTTCGAGCGTAATTTTGATATTGAGACAATGTTTTTCGGGGTTGGATAATCACTACTCCGAAGTTTTATGGGATTACCAGCAACCACAATAACCATCTTGCTACTAAGATAAGTAATATTGCTGCAAGCGGTAACAAAGCGACAGTGGCTAATCTGCTATTAGGACTTTCGGGATCCCAAATTGAGTGTTCCTGGTAGAGATGAGGACGGGAATTTTTCAGGACGGTCAGGCCCTTATTAAGCGGATCGAAGCAAAACGTTTTTGTTTTGGTCAGAAGGGGAAAATTCGTCACCGTCTGTCCGTCCGTCCATCCGGTGAATGATTACTGGGCCGATTTAAACAAAAAAACTTTTGTTTGTAAGGCCTAATGAGCGAAATGTGCAAAACATATAGATTTTCTCAAAATTTACTTTAGTTAATTAGTTGTTACCTAATTAGTTAAGCGTGTTAGCTTATTTTTAGCAATTTCAAACAAAAATGCATATTTTTCAATAAATAATTAGTGTAAAGCTATTGTTTTGGTGCATATACTACATCTCGCCGTGGTGATTATGAATCTGGTGCTTATTTACTATTTGAGGAAGTTAGAAAATGCTAATTAGTTAATTAATTAGCTAATTACTAATTATATAATTGTCAATTACCTATTTTTTTAAAATTTTCAAAGTGGTCAATAATTAAAAATTTTCAAAGTGGTCAATAATTAAAAATAAATTGCACCTTGGAGTTTTCTTTGTCTCTGATCACGAATATGACATTTCTGAAGCTCTAAAACCTGGCAGTATATTCTAATTAGTTGATTAAAACAGCTAATTAGATAATTTTATGCAAATATTAAAATCACTTCAAAATTGCTAATTTGTTGCGCTCGGGAGTGTTCGATGTCGCTGATTATGAATATGTGGCTTTTAAAGCTTTATGATTTTATCATCTTTAGCTAGCGAGCTTTTTGTATGGTGGTTTTGACATCAATTGCCTAAAACGTGATACTTATTATAAATTGATTAAATAGTTGAAACACATGTACACACAAATCAGATACCAAATATATACTATGCTTGTTGCTCCGGTCACTTTTTGTAATTTGTTACGTTTACTAGTCTGTATATAGCATTTCGTAATCAGGTGTCGGCCCGCCCGGCCTGCCGGATGAAATTCTCACCTGTACTTCCTCAGCTCTGAGCTCCTTTATCGTATCGGAAAGACACATGCAACACCAACCAACGGATTTTAAAGGCAATATATTTTTAATTTTGTAACGCCATACCACTTGCTGTATTGAATAGATAGAGCTAAATCCGACTCCAGGATTTTTGAAAGGGGGTCCTGTCATAATGATGCCACGAACCAGAAGCCATAGATAGAATTCTAGTGACAAGAACCTGTTCGGCGTCTATTTCTCATTTTTGTGTCTTATTTCAGACTACTACATTAAGTGCATGAGGTATAATATTACAAATTACAACTGTCAATCTTCACAAATTTTATATACTATAATGAGCGGACGTCCACCACCGACTAAACAACTAAAGCTATTTCAATTTGTTGGCCAACAACAGCCTAATCGTGAAACAGAATCGTCAACTCCCGAACCAGCAACTACTGAATCGACAAATCTAGAAACACGAGGAACTTCAGGCTCTGGAAATCAATAAGTAACGGGGGACACTACCTCAGTTGGCCCAGAGCATCCAGAGATAGTGAATGATATCGGAATTTATATCGATAATATTCCCAAATCTGAACGTCTTTACGATCTCGTTAAAAGTTCCTGGTGTCCTCCGGACAACTACCAGTTTCCAGTACAACAAAGGATAAGAAAAGGGAACACTATTACGCTGTTATTTCAACGAGGATGCCTCAATCGTTTAATTTTTAGATTGATGCAATAAGAGCTTGCATGATTTGATGAGCATTGGTTGTGCAAGCAAAAATGGAACACTATTACGCTGTTATTTCAACGAGGATGCCTCAATCGTTTAATTTTTAGATTGATGCAATAAGAGCTTGCATGATTTGATGAGCATTGGTTGTGCAAGCAAAAATGGAACACTATTACGCTGTTATTTCAACGAGGATGCCTCAATCGTTTAATTTTTAGATTGATGCAATAAGAGCTTGCATGATTTTATGAGCATTGGTTGTGCAAGCAAAATTTTTTTTAGCTGAATTCGCGCGCATTTAGATATTTTTTCTACAGAAGTACTTTGCGAAAAAAGGGGACCTCCCATTGGCCCCGGCCCAGGATAGCTCGCAAGTACATTTACATTCATCCTATTCAGTTACCCTTAAAATATATAGTCTCATACTAGTTCTTTCTTCCTGAACACTCAAAGGTGCTATTTAAAACGTTGGATTACGTTTCCATTCAATATATAGAATGTGTGTGTGAATAATATAAATTAAAGTTACTGCGGTTTTTTGCATGCATTATCGATATTAAAGACATTTACCGGCGATTGTGCTGCTGTAGTCGGATAACTAATATCACAATTGCTTAAAATTTTCGTCCATGTGTACACCCAATTTTGCCGTAATGAGGTTTCTCCTTGAGCAAAACGTTACCCGACTACAACTATAACTATCTTTTACGTTCGGCTATTATTTAATACAATACAGCATTTGGAAAAGTAAAAAAAACTGTGGTGTAAAACCGTTGTTGCTGGATAGAAATTCCCAAGCTTTTCTAATTATCTCGAGTGCTTTGTCGGTTTGTTTTGCAAATGCTATGAAGAGACGTCATATCTTAATGATTGATCGCAATGAAATAATGTGGCATAAACCAATACAACACATGTTGACACTTTTAGGACCTTCGTTTGCATTGTCAATAAATAAGCGCGACAATTCAATAAATTTTATGTCTTAGGTACTAGAGGTGAGGACGGCCCGGCCCTTTGGAAATCGAGGCCTGGCACCCTGGATGGGCTGGCTCCACGTGAGCTGGTCGCCGGCCAAAATTCTAACATTCTAGAATACATACAGGGTAGTCGCCTTTCCTGAGTGCATGTAATCCTGTGGCCGACTGGTAATAGTAATAAGAGATCTCGTGTCGATATAAGATTATTTTAGATGCCAAAGCAACAATACGTTGATCAGCGTGGAAAGCCGTCACGCTGACTTAATACAGGTGATATGAAAACAAAAATAAACGTGGAATGAGGGTGGCAAAAGCTCTTAAAATGAACCCAAGATTTATGAACTTTGCACAAAAATTAGCATATGCGAACAAAATGGGAAAATACAAGACATTTTTGAGCTATACAAAACGTGTGTCCTGCTAACTATTCGAAAAAATATAAACGCACAACTTAGTATGCCTGATTTCAATATATACCTAAATTCTGTGATATTCGACGTTAAGTTGTCATCTAATTTTTTCGTATTCCAATTGTTTTTGAAACCAAAAAGCTGTATTGATTTGCTATAGTGCAATGTGATGACATACACAAATCACGTATATATATATCACATAGACACGTACACTGCATACGTAATTAATATATTTTAATATTGGGACTGGACAGTGCCAAGCAATTTCGGATATTTCAAATACGTAGTTGCAAATTTTCGGCGGCCCCCGAGCGTGGGTGGGGCTACACCGCGCAGGGCGTGCCGCGGGCCGGTCTACACCGCACAGGGCGTAGCCGCGGGCCGGGCTATACCGCGGAGGACTTACCCGCGGGCTGAGCTATACCGCGCAGTGCGTTGCAGCCGGCCGGGCTACACCACACGGCTATTTCAAACATGTAGTTGCAAATTTTCGGCGGCCCTCGGGCGTGGATCGGGCTACACCGAGCAGGGTGTGGCCGCGGGCCGGGCTACACCGCACGGCAGGGAGTAACCGGAATTTCGGTTCCGGCGAAAATCATGTTTCGGTTACGGTTCTGGCAAAGGGCAAAAACCATACCGGAATTCCGGTTTAAATTTTTTTTGAAATTTCCCATATTTTTGCTTCATCTGCGGTCCAAACATATCTAATATATGTACAATGATCAAGTTCCAATACAGCAAAAGAAAAGATTAACTCAGCAATTTGCCGTGTGAAACGTAAGTAGGGCACATAATTTTAGTACGAACACATTCGGAAATCTGCGGGGTATGTTCTAATTAAACCGTCCAATTCGGTAACAGAGTATGATTACGTAGAAGTATATATACTTAGCGTAAGCTTGGCTAACATAAATTGCGTTAAGCACCAGCCAGTGCGCTTGTAAAATTTGTAAATAAGTCTACGTTAAAGTAAAGTAACGTTATCTGCAACGCAGCCAGAAACCGCTTTCTTAGCAATGACCTGTATTTATTGAAACTGTGGGAACAGTATCACAATTTGTCTCATTTATAGCACTCTGATTAAAAATTTATCATCATTATCATCTAACAAACACTGTTTGCACAACGCTAACCTAAACAGTGTCTCTGACCACTGATCAGAAAATAACTCTATTATTTTCTCTCAGAACCATATAAACCAATAATTTCAAGTTTCCTGCACAACAACGTGTAACAAACGTATGTGTACTAAAGGGAGGCGATTGCAGACAGAGCGAAAATGTTTATTCTACGCTCCATGCGTTGTAAGCACAGTTACTATATATAAGTTTCGAAAACCAGGTTTCGGATCCGGTTTAAATGGACGGTTCCGGTTGCTGGTTCCGGTTATTCCCTGCCCCACGGCTATTTCAAATATGTAGTTGCAAATTTTCGGGGGCTCACGGGTGTGAGTCCGGCTACACCGCGCAGGGTATGGCCGCGGGCCGGGCTACACCGCGCAGGGGGTGGCCGCGGGCCGGACTACACCGCGCAGGGCGTGGCCGCGGGCCGGACTACACCGCGCAGGGCGTGGCCGCGGGCCGGACTACAGCGCGCAGGGCGTGGCCGCGGGCCGGACTACACCGCACAGGGCGTGGCCGCGGGCCGGACTACACCGCGCAGGGCGTGGCCGTGGGCCGGATTACACCGCATAGCGGGTGGCCGGGCTACACCGCGCAGGGCGTGGGCGAGGGCCGGACTACACCGCGCAGGGCGTGGCCGCGGCCGGACTACACCGCGCAGGGCGTGGCCGCGGGCCGGACTACACCGCGCAGGGCGTGGCCGCGGGCCGGACTACACCGCGCAGGGCGTGGCCGCGGGCCCGACTACACCGCGCAGGGCTTGGCCGCGGGCCGGACTACACCGTGCAGGGTGTGACCGCGGGCCGGACTACACCGTGCAGGGTGTGACCGCGGGCCGGACTACACCGTGCAGGGTGTGACCGCGGGCCGGACTACACCGTGCAGGGTGTGGCCGCGGGTCGGACTACACGCGCAGGGTGTGGCCGCGGGTCGGACTACACCGCGCAGGGCGTGGTCGCGGGTCCTATTTCTCACGTTTACTAGGAACTGCATGTTTTTCACGTTAGTGAACTACTGTAGTCTACGGTCATTGAGACGAGATGGTTAAGCTAGTTCGACTTATGTAATTCTGTGTTGTGCTATAGACGCTACACTGTGACCGTTGGAACGGCTGATGTAATACCTATGCTATATATATTATTCAAGTACAGTGAATGCGCGCGTTACAGAGGTTATTGTTGCGGCTTTCCTGTCACGTTTTACACCATATTGCCCATCTAATAACCACATGAGAAAGTAGCTTAGCAAGCCTTATGTCCCGTTTATTTTGTAGAATTTCCGCATTTGTCTAACATGTCGTTAGAACTAAATTCGATTGCGACTCTTGTCTAAGTAGTGAATTGCAACACTCGAGTTTAATCATTGTATTGATCAAGCCAAGAATTGGGTTCGAAATACTGTTTTATACCTTTTATAACTTGATAAGAATACTTTCGTTTCTTATTATTTCGATTGCGTTGATATGTTTGTTGTTCTCTTTTTTATGCGCGATAATGATCGATCACAATTGGAGCAGTATTACACAAAAGCAGGTTTATAAAACATTGAGGGTTTTTGACAATGTTTTTCACTAATTGACGATGTCGTGGAAGTAAACGGAATAATTAGATGTAGGTAGTTATTAATTGATATTCTGTAGCAGTAACTACGACTTAGCATTTATTTAATTTGACGTTTCCATATTAATCCTTTCAAGTTTAGCCTTAAGCAAGGAGCTGTTGGTAGTGCAAATAATACAAGTGTACGAGTATAATATATTTATAAAATAATAGAATATCTAATGAAGCACAAATATGGGTTAGCAAATAATAGCAAAGCATATATAAACTTTATAATACAGTCGTATTTTAATGTAAATATTTAGATATTTAAGTGGATGGAAAGCATAAATATATAAAGAATAGAAAAGAATATATTCGCTGTATATATATATGGCACGGTATGGTAATGCCGTCATTCTTTGTATCTCCAACTTTTGGGCACGTACAAGGTCCAAAGATGTAACCAGAGTCACAAGTGGCGTCCTCACCATCGGTCATTTTTGCACGTACATTTTATCAATCCCGGACGGATGGAATTATGAATCATCTCGACCAGATTATATGTTTATACATGGGCTCTTCAAATTGGGGGTGGGGGGCCCCTAGGCATTTTTAGGTTCCCCCTGGTTCACAACAGGTGCCCCCCCCCCGGTTCACGCCCCTGGCAAAATTTTCAGCGAATGGAGAGCCCAGTATATGTACACTGCATTGTTTCTCAAATATAGACAGTGTAGCGTTTAGTAACTAGGTATAGGTGTATTCATTTTTTCCGTTCCCATAGCACGTAAGCTATTCCATAAAGAAGCTGTAGGACATAGGATCATGTCAAGCCACCCCCCGAAACGGATGGGCCAAAATTGAGTTTAGATTTAGACGTAGGCTCAGGTTTAGCCTTAGGCTTTGGGAGACATAGTGATTATTCGATGGGAAAATGGGAATTCGCTGGGGGACTTGATAGTATTCGCAATATATAATTAACGTTAGTCGTTAACGATGCTATACCTGCATTCCCCAATTATAGCTAAACGAACATGGAGGATACAATAATTGTACATAAGTATTAGATTAATATAAACAAACACAAACGAGTTTTTGTGGAACAAAACATCGTCGTCACAATAGACTAAAGCGCAAAATGTGTCTCGAACGAACGCATATATATATATATGGAGTTACGTCATAACCTAACCTCTATAAACACTGACCTACTGTCCGTTGAAAAGTTTTGCCTTAACATCTTTGTGTCATGAATTAGTTTGCATTTTCCTAGTGTTGTCAAGCCGTTGCTGGTGCGATTAATTGAACTAGCATCGTCTGGCTTAGAGTAGTGCTTGCTAAACTATGATGACACTGTTTGCTCAGATTTTAAAGGCACTTGCAACGGGAGCTAATGACAACACAGGTAAACACACGCTACACAATGAACTGAGTCAATGGACTACTTCGTAATGTGTAAAGTTCACGTAGAGCAGCCACATGCGTTAAACGTTTACACAAAGCGGTCCGCTAACTTTTCATTAATCCCTTACTTCATGAATTATTTTGCATTTCGACTAGCGATGAAAAGACTGTTATGGGCGCCATGAACCGAACCCAAGTTTTTTGGCTTAGAGTCGCGCTTGCGAACCACTGAGATATGAGGACACTGTTGCTCAGATACTTAAGACTCGTCGCAACGCAGACGAATAACAGCGCACGCTATGCAACGAGCTGAGTTAATACACTACTTCGTAATGTATAAAGTTTCCTTAGAACAGTCGCATGTGTTAAAAAGCGTGTTCATATTGCGTCCAATCCGATTTGCAAGTGAACAATCTAGAGTTTTCGTATTGCATTTCATTCGATTCGACGACATAGCGAGGCCAATTTTATCGGATCCGAATCAGATTTTGCTATGGTATACGGTAGGCACCGCATTTGGATTAGATCGGATGCATTGTGACCACAATTCGGACCGTGTCGTACTCAATGTAAACACTTCGTTATTCACGTGAATAAAGTTCGCTGTGGCATGGTGCTATCTTCAAGAATTTATTTTATGTAGTGTTTAAATTTCTGGCGCCATGTAATCGTTCTCAAAGGTCGTCGCATTGCATAATCCATAGCTATGTAATTGCATATATATAACGCCTCACTACGCCATCATACATGACATAGCTGTAACGCGAGTTTGTCGGGCCTGTGGTGCAGTGATGGCGCACTATTCTAGTCTTGTTCGATTGAATGGCGTCAAATGTTATAGGGCAGGCCACAGCTAAGGTCCTCGGGACAATCGACCTCCAAGGTAGAGGTAAAAGAGAGCCAGATTTTTAATATCTGTCTCGGATCTGCTCTCCCTTATAGTTTCATGCTCGGCTTGCTCAAGTCCTACAAACAGATTTAAGCCCGGTGTAACAGCCATTTTTCTCCCCCTACCATTCTTTCCCCCCGGAAAAAATTGGCTAGCCAATTCTTTCCCCCCGGAAAAAATTGGCTAGCCAATTCTTTCCCCCCGGAAAAAAATTGGCTAGCCAATTCTTTCCCCCCGGAAAAAAATTGGCTAGCCAATTCTTTCCCCCCGGAAAAAAATTGGCTAGCCACTTCTTTCCCCCCGGAAAAAAATTGGCTAGCCAATTCTTTCCCCCCGGAAAAAAATTGGCTAGCCAATTCTTTCCCCCCGGAAAAAATTGGCTAGCCAATTGTTTCCCCCGGGAAAAAATTGGCTAGCCAATTGTTTCCCCCGGGAAAAAATTGGCTAGCCAATTGTTTCCCCCCGGAAAAAATTGGCTAGCCAATTGTTTCCCCCCCCAAAAAATTGGCTAGCCAATTGTTTCCCCCCGGAAAAAATTGGCTAGCCAATTGTTTCCCCCCGGAAAAAATTGGCTAGCCAGCCAATTCTTTCCCACCGGAAAAAATTGGCTAGCCAGCCAATTCTTTCCCACCGGAAAAAATTGGCTAGCCAGCCAATTCTTTCCCACCGGAAAAAATTGGCTAGCCAGCCAATTCTTTCCCACCGGAAAAAATTGGCTAGCCAGCCAATTCTTCACCCGGCAAAAAATTGGCTAGCCAGCCAATTTTTTGCCATGAAAAAATTGGCTAGCCAGCCAATTCTTTCCCACCTGAAAAAATTGGCTAGCCAGCCAATTTTTTCCCACTGAAAAAATTGGCTAGCCAGCCAATTCTTTCCACCGGAAAAAAATTGGCTAGCCAGCCAATTCTTTCCCACCGGAAAAAATTGGCTAGCCAGCCAATTCTTTCCCACCGGAAAAAATTGGCTAGCCAGCCAATTCTTTCCCACCGGAAAAAATTGGCTAGCCAGCCAATTCTTTCCCACCGGAAAAAATTGGCTAGCCAGCCAATTCTTTCCCACCGGAAAAAATTGGCTAGCCAGCCAATTCTTTCCCACCGGAAAAAATTGGCTAGCCAGCCAATTCTTTCCCACCGGAAAAAATTGGCTAGCCAGCCAATTCTTTCCCGCGGAAAAAATTGGCTAGCCAGCCAATTTTTTCGCTGCAAAAAATTGGCTAGCCAGCCAATTCTTTCCCGCCGGAAAAAATTGGCTAGCCAGCCAATTCTTTCCCGCCGGAAAAAATTGGCTAGCCAGCCAATTCTTTCCCGCCGGAAAAAATTGGCTAGCCAGCCAATTCTTTCCCACCGGGGAAAATTGTAGCTAGCCGATTTTTTCCCCTCTTAGCCAATTATTTCCCCCTTTGAATAATCACAGGTTTCCTCACCACCAATGTGGTACTGTGCCCGGCGCGCATTTTTTAACGTGGTATCGCCAGTAGCCCTAATCCACCACCTGAAAATAAACTATAGAAAACTATATAAGTACACGGGAACGGGAGTGTTCGCATTGGCGAACAATCTTAACGGAAGTTATATACAGGTTTATACATAAAATAATGCTGCGCTAAACAGAAACTATTTCAGCTAGAAACTATTATTTTTGAACTGTGACAAAAATGTATTAGACATTTAGCTTATATCAAGAACAACGTTAAAATGGTTTCGCGCCTCGTTTTGCGTTATATAAAAGGCACAACTGGAATGTTGCCCAATTTTAAGCGACGCAGGATAACGAGCCCATTCATGACCAACGAAAACTTCAATATCAGTACCAAAAAGGTTGGCTGTAGCCAAAATTTCGGCCTCGGTTGCCCACGTTCCGTCGTCCATCAACTGATTCTGATTAACATATTGAATCGGATCTTGATTCAAATAGTTTTTCAGGCCATCATTGCAAGTAGAGTCGGTAATTTTTTCAATCACTTTATCTCGCACGCTGCGATGGTATTTCTCGCTCCCTGTTAGTATATAAGAAATACTCCGGAAAAAGCAATTTCCGTCTCCAACGATGAGACGCACTTTTTTAGGAGCGCCAAGGTTGGAGCGAAATGGTGAAAATGGTGGATAAATCTTGCACGCAACGATACCTGACACTTTTTTAGCCCGATCATCAACTGAAACCGGATGGAAAGTTCGACAACCCCCTTCTGTCCTACCAATAATTTCAACATCGGCTTTTTTTGAGGACGATTCTTTGTAAATTTTTAGCATTGAACCATGATATGTGTTCTTCAAAATGGTGTTCGTATTCAAATTTTTTAGCTTGAACCGTCCTTTCCCTACGTCTTTAAAAATAACATAATTTCCCACAAACTTGGGCTGCAATTTAGATCCCTTCCTGTTTATTTGACGACGGTTGCGGAGTAGCACTTTCTTGCCGACAGACAGTTGAGATCCCGCATTACACCTCTGGTCAAAATATTTCTTTTGGCGCGCTTAGGCAGATTGTATATTATGCTTAATATGTGCATCTAATTCAACCTTAATCCCAGTAAGTTCTGCAACTACGTTGTCGGTTGCATCAGTCGGGGTTTCAAAAACGCTACAAGACCCCAATAAACGGCACTTCCTTCCATAAAAAGCTTCAAAAGGACTAACCTTTGTTGATGTATGAATCTTTATCCTGTGTGCCATGAGAATTCCATCCATGTACTGATCCCAGTCGTTCGTATTTTCCCCCGCACACTTCAGCAAAGTAGCCTTCAACGTCCGATTGTCTCGTTCCCGCTGTCCGTTACTTTGGGGATGGTAACTGGAAGCGATTCTATGTTCAATTTGCAGCAAATCGGTTAACCGGTTCAGGGTTTTTTGTTCACGAATTCTTTTCCTTGATCGGAAACAATAGTATCCATTCACCCGTGGCGACATATGAGCTCGTAAATAAAACGACCAACACACTCCGCCGTCTTGTCTGGAAACACCTTTAGCCTCTACCCATTTTACTAAAATGATCTTGTGACATAGCGACTCATGTACTTGATTTCCAGCTTCAGACATATCAAACGGCCCCATAAGGTCTATGCCAACAAGGCTCCAAACTTTTTGAGGAACAGGTACTGAATGGAGCGGCAGAGAAATCTTTGTATTTACGGGAATAAAGCGTTGGCAGACGTCACACTCGGACACATAATTTTCTACAATTCACCCTTCATTCCCCTCCAATAGTAGGTTTCTTTTATAGCGAAATATGTTTTGTCGCGCCCAAAATTCCCGCCGGTTGTCTTGTTGTCATGGAACATTTTTAGGACTTTTAATTTGTCCGACTTTTTGACAACCTCGCATTTTCTGTAAGGAAGTTTCCACCTCCAACATGATATGGCTTAGCGGTTGAGCGAAATTTTCGCTTTTCATGCTTGCTTTCCAGGATTCTTTCAGGATAAACACCATGAGATATATACGCCACCAGGTTTTTTCATATAAGTTGTCCTCGCCAAGGGTAGTCACTACTAGTAGTACACAAGTCGTAGAACAGCAAACTAGTGATATCGTATAAAGTGAAGAGGGCAAAATATCTTCTAAGAGGGGAAAAATCGGCTAGCTACAATTTTCCCCGGGGGAAAGAATTGGCTAGCCAATTTTTTCCGGGGGGAAAGAAGTAGCTGTTACACCGGTTGGGCTCTTCCAATGGAAAACGAGCATCATAACGGCGGTTTGCGGAGTATTTACAATAAGAAAAGTATGCGATTGGATAAACGACCAGGAGTCGCTTTCAGAAAGGATAAGAGCCGAGGTCGAAGTTATGTCGGCTGTTATTGCTATTTGTGACTAATTGTATGTATATATCATATTTGTGATAATATCTGCTATATATATATATTTGTTGTTTTATAAAAGACTGTTTAAGCGCTGGCCACAGCTTTTCAAAGAACACTAGGCTGGTATCGGCTGTCACAGACTGATTTTAGGCTCTGGCTTGGCTCTAGAGACGAGAAGAGCCTAGAGCCTAAACTTTCATCTCTACTCCAAGGCCTTATCTTGAATATGAATTCGTTCGAATACCGACCGATTCATGATGGAAATGTCGCTCGTAGATCTTTTGATCTTTTCATATATGTCATTGGCAAGATTACATATTCAGTAACAAGTAAAATTATTTTTGAATGGCTAATCTGCCATTGTGTACAACCGTTGTGTGAAAATAATTAGTGTTTCAATTTTGAATATTAACCAAGCGGTGAAACCAGTGAAACAAAACACTCTCTAGTAGAGCTATTTTGTCATAGTATGGTTGACAAAACAAGTATCGGTAGTTTTGTTAGAACTTTCGGTATATTTGTAAGGTATTCTTGTAACACATATTTGCCAGTAATAACAACGCATACAAGTTGCTTGTCAAAAAGTACTTGGCTATTGTTGTCGTATTGGATAATTGGTTCGATATTGCATATATTAGGTTTTCATTATGTGGATACATTCGGTACTGTGGTACTGTAGTAGGTATAAGTTACCAAAATTCGTTCAAGCTCCGTAGCATACATCATAACATTATCGTTTGATATTGATGATATTCATTGTATATAACGGCAATTTGGAAGATACAGCCAATGATTTTGGTACCATTTGACCGTGTTCGTCCGGCGGCTGAGAAAATGTCCGCTTCTGCGTTCTGCCGTATTAATGACAATTTTTTTCCAATTTTTTGGACTTACGTATGCTTATCGAAAACATTCGAACATATCTAAATAAATATCCGTATTTTTATTGATCATTATAACTACGTTGATGAGTTAAGTTGGTAAAATCCACTCAATCATTTCATAGTATTGTTTACGAGCTTATGTGAAAGAAGCTACGTGTTTATATTTTGTAAGATTTCGGAATTACTGTGCCGGTAGATCGGAGCGGTATTGTCTCCATTCGACCCTGATTTGCTCTCCAGTATATAATGTATGTAAATATAATGTATAATGTATGTATAATAATATAATATAATGTATAATATATGTAAAATTATACAATTATAGAGATATTTTTTGAGCGGAGCGAGGCGAAGCCGAGCGAAGCGTTTTTATTTTCTCGCTGTGACCAAAAAAGTCGATGTCCGTCCGTTCGTTCGCTCGTTCGGTCCGGCGGATCTCAAGAACCACTGAACCGATTTTAAAAAAACATTTTTTGATTGAAAGCCTATCATGTCAGAGTGTGCACCTGATATTTAGGATTAAAAAATTTTGAGTGGTTGATTAGTAATTAGCTAATTAGTTAAGCTTATGCAGCTAAAATAGAGAAGTTTGCAATATTTGTGTTATTTATTGAAATAGAATCGTTTTGATCAATCCATTATATAGGGTTTTTGGGTCGAAGAATTCAAATATAATATTTTTACCAATGATAAACCCTATGCCCTATGCATTGTAGTTATTTGAAGAACATAAAATTGAGTACATTCGTAATGCCACAGCCCAAGCTCCGCTCACAAATGTAGTTCCACTACCGACTAGTTTACTTTCGTTAGTACAACTGATAGCCCAAAAAATCTAGAAAAACTTTTTACTTGACTAAGGAAGAGACGGATATTTTTTGAAGTGCCGTTTCGAATTGAGTCGAAAGGTATCAAAATTATGAGACAAATTTTCGGGCTGGTGTGTTAACCGAAATTACACTAAAAGTAAGACATTAACATTAAAAATGGAGCGAAAAACGAGAAATTTGATCTTGAAAAGCGAGCTATTGACAGCCGAAAAATTGTGGCAACCATGAGCATTATAAGCACAATATCATGGAAATCAATCTCTTGATAGTATATCAACCTGTCCTTGTTTTGACGTATTACTAAAAGAAGGAGTATTACTATATATGTTTATATTTATAAAATTTATCATATATTTATTATTGGTATGTCAACTAAAACCAAACGACAAATTATGTGCTATCAAATTGTCTATGTCTACACAAAAACTAAATGGCTTTTAGTTTCTACCGCCCTATTAACCTATAAACAGATGTAACAGACAAAATAATGTTTGCACTGATGCAGATGCAAAAATATATTTTATTGCTTCGATATTGCCATTTTAGATAAATTACATTTTAGATCGGGGTTTGACAAATTGTGTGCACTACACTACATTAATTTTGTCTATATTTCGCACACTGCCAACGCTCATTGTGAAAAGCTTTTTCCCAAAATCAGCGTTAGGTCATTCGTAGAATCCTCCTCCTGCATTGTTGTTCATCAATGGTATTGGAATTTTTTTTCACAATTACGGAATGTATAATTTTATATGTATATACCAATTGAATCGCCCCGACGAGGACAGTCCAGTAGTAGTGTAAAAATCATCCTAAATCGGTTCGTCTTTCCTAGATTCCTCCTACTGCATTTTTTGTTCATCAATGGTGTTGGAAATTTTTTTGACAATTATAGGATGTATAATTTTATATGTACCAATTGCATCGACCCGACAAGCATAGTCGAATAGTGTAAAAATCATCTAAATCGTTTCGTCTTTCCTAGAATTCTCGGCCTGGATTTTTGTTCATCAATGGTATTGGAAATTTTTTTCACAATTACGGAATGTATAATTTTATATGTATATACCAATTGAATCGCCCCGACGAGGAGAGTCCAGTAGTGTAAAAATCATCTAAATCGGTTAGTCTTTCCTGGAATCCTCCGATTGCATTTTTTGTTCATCAATGGTATTGGAAATTTTTTCACAATTATAGGATGTATAATTTTATATGTACCAATTGAATCGCCCCGACGGGCAGAGTCGAGAAGTGTAAAAATCATCTAAATCGGTTCGTCTTTCCTGGAATCCTCCGATTGCATTTTTTGTTCATCAATGGTATTGGAAATTTTTTCACAATTATAGGATGTATAGTTTTATATGTACCAATTGAATCGCCCCGACGAGGAGAGTCGAGTAGTGTAAAAATCATCTAAATCGGTTCGTCTTTCCTGGAATCCTCCGATTGCAATTTTTGTTCATCAATGGTATTGGAAATTTTTTTCACAATTATAGGATGTATATATAATTTTATATGTACCAATTGAATCGCCCCGACGAGCAGAGTCGAGAAGTGTAAAAATCATCTAAATCGGTTCATCTTTCCTGGAATCCTCCGACTGCATTTTTTGTTCATCAATGGTATTAGAAATTTTTTCACAATTATAGGATGTATAATTTTATATGTACCAATTGAATCGCCCCGACGAGGAGAGTCGAGTAGTGTAAAAATCATCCTAAATCGGTTCGTCTTTCCTAGAATCCTCCTCCTGCATTTTTGTTCATCAATGATGTTGGAAATTTTTTCACAATTATAGGATGTATAATTTTATATGTACCAATTGAATCGCCCCGACGAGCAGAGTCGAGAAGTGTAAAAATCATCTAAATCGGTTCGTCTTTCCTAGAATCCTCCGATTGCATTTTTTGTTCATCAATGGTATTGGAAATTTTTTTCACAATTATAGGATGTATATATAATTTTATATGTACCAATTGAATCGCCCCGACGAGCAGAGTCGAGAAGTGTAAAAATCATCTAAATCGGTTCATCTTTCCTGGAATCCTCCGATTGCATTTTTTGTTCATCAATGGTATTAGAAATTTTTTCACAATTATAGGATGTATAATTTTATATGTACCAATTGAATCGCCCCGACGAGGAGAGTCGAGTAGTGTAAAAATCATCCTAAATCGGTTCGTCTTTCCTAGAATCCTCCTCCTGCATTTTTGTTCATCAATGATGTTGGAAATTTTTTCACAATTATAGGATGTATAATTTTATATGTACCAATTGAATCGCCCCGACGAGCAGAGTCGAGAAGTGTAAAAATCATCTAAATCGGTTCGTCTTTCCTAGAATCCTCCGATTGCATTTTTTGTTCATCAATGGTATTGAAAATTTTTTCACAATTATAGAATGTATAATTTTATATGTACCAATTGAATCGCCCCGACGAGGAGAGCCGAGTAGTGTAAAAATCATATAAATCGGTTCGTCTTTCATAGAATCCTCCGACTGCATTTTTTGTTCATCAATGGTATTGGAAATTTTTTTCACAATTATAGGATGTATATATAATTTTATATGTACCAATTGAATCGCCCCGACGAGCAGAGTCGAGAAGTGTAAAAATCATCTAAATCGGTTCATCTTTCCTGGAATCCTCCGATTGCATTTTTTGTTCATCAATGGTATTAGAAATTTTTTCACAATTATAGGATGTATAATTTTATATGTACCAATTGAATCGCCCCGACGAGGAGAGTCGAGTAGTGTAAAAATCATCCTAAATCGGTTCGTCTTTCCTAGAATCCTCCTCCTGCATTTTTGTTCATCAATGATGTTGGAAATTTTTTCACAATTATAGGATGTATAATTTTATATGTACCAATTGAATCGCCCCGACGAGCAGAGTCGAGAAGTGTAAAAATCATCTAAATCGGTTCGTCTTTCCTAGAATCCTCCGATTGCATTTTTTGTTCATCAATGGTATTGAAAATTTTTTCACAATTATAGAATGTATAATTTTATATGTACCAATTGAATCGCCCCGACGAGGAGAGCCGAGTAGTGTAAAAATCATATAAATCGGTTCGTCTTTCATAGAATCCTCCGACTGCATTTTTTGTTCATCAATGGTATTGGAAATTTTTTCACAATCATAGGATGTATAATTTTATATATACCAATTGAATCGCCCCGACGAGCAGAGTCGAGAAGTGTAAAAATCATCTAAATCGGTTCGTCTTTCCTAGAATCCTCCGATTGCATTTTTTGTTCATCAATGGTATTGGAATTTTTTTTCTCAATTATAGGATGTATAATTTTATATGAACCAATTGAATCGCCCCGACGAGCAGAGTCGAGAAGTGTAAAAATCATCTAAATCGGTTCGTCTTTCCTAGAATCATCCGATTGCATTTTTTGTTCATCAATGGTATTGGAGTTTTTTTCTCAATTATAGGATGTATAATTTTATATGAACCAATTGAATCGCCCCGACGAGCAGAGTCGAGAAGTGTAAAAATCATCTAAATCGGTTCGTCTTTCCTAGAATCCTCCGATTGCATTTTTTGTTCATCAATAATATTGGAATTTTTTTTCTCAATTATAGGATGTATAATTTTATATGAACCAATTGAATCGCCCCGACGGGAGAGTCGAGTAGTGTAAAAATCATGTAAATCGGTTCGTGGATTATCGATGTAGACTTGGACTTTCGCATAAATGGGCGTAGCTAACCCTCTCCCCATCGTAGCTAACCCGCTACACACGGTAATTATTATTTTTGGCTCATCGTAGGTATATATATCGAAGAAGCAACAGGGTGTTGCAGAGGCTAAAATTTTGTCCAACAAAAGTTATACAATCTTGACACTTTTTAAATGTAGTTATGCGTAGAGTTGTTGGATAAATCGATTGTTGGCATTGTTAAATATCCAGAAAATCTATATATAATTCTATTTTGAGGTATATATACGTTCGCTAGGGACCAGCAAGGTGCAAAACTTATTCTTCCTGAAGGTTGTGAATTATACCTTGTAAAAGCTTGGTTTTTTGTCACTGGTAGAAGAAATAACCGGCCCTACGGACTTTGTTTTTGCAGAAAACTGCCGGGGTCTTTGTTGTGAGCCAGGAAGCTTAATTTGAAATCTCGAAATCGTGACTGAATGCAAAACAGCTACACTTTACTTCGTTTTTTGAGCGAACTAGCGACCGGTTATATTTGACTAGGTATATATATAAGCGTTCATTGTCCGATATAAACGTATTTGACATGGTATTGTCTATTATATATATATTTTTGGTTTCTTCCTGGTTCTTGCGACTACCACAAACGTGCCGGGTACAAATTTGAGTTTTTATACGTGGTCATATTATTAGGATACGTTTGGGGTATTCATAGGAGCGTGGTGTTTTTTGTCGCTATTGCCTGAAAAGAAAGTAATTACTTTTAGCTGTATTTTTTTTGCATTGTTGCTAGTCATGTTTTACCACGATATTGCTTCGGTTGTCTCTTTTATGGTATATATTAAAAAGAAAGTATTTACGCTTCGTTTATTAACGATATTGCATAGAATCTGCGGCGACCTGAAAGAGTCTTTTGGGGGTTAGGTACACTGTGTGTTTTATTTTGGACTATTGAGAACAAAATTATGGAGTTTTGTCTGACAATGTTTATGCAGTGCGATTTAACAATTGTGTTCAACTGTTGTAACATTGTACGTGTAGTTATATTGAAACGTATCGAAACAAATAGGGAAACATTAATACGAATATAAAGACTGATTGTTAAAATGTGCGTTGTAAGCAGTAAGGCTGTGCCGATCTCCGTTTCCCCTACTTTTCGGCACGTAAGAGGTCCAGAGTGAGCATCAGCCGGCGTCCTCGGAATCGGTCATTTTCGCACCTGTGCTACTCAATTTACCGGCGATATAAGAATGAGTCACTCTGGCCCAGTTTTTGCTAGTCTGGCTCATAGTCATGATATACGTAATAGGATTTGATCAGTAATAGATTGATTCGAGAGAAAATTGACATATTACAGCTTTCACGAAATTATTTAGATTCTCTTCCATTATCCCCCCAGCCCGCGTTTGCCCAAAAGTGGTCAGATTCTGGAAATCTTGGTATTTTTGTGATCCTCGAGACCTCCCCTGATCATTTCAACCAAAAATAGAATTTTTAAAATTTTAGATTTTTGGGTGTCCCAAGAGAGACCCATGGGAACCCAAAAAAATTTTCTTAAAAATTAGATTTTTTACTCACCATTCAACGCGGCTTGACGAGCTGAATAAAATGATGATATTTTTAACAGCATTCGGTAACCGGATCCTAAGTTATGGCCAAAACTATCGGAAGCTGACATGCTCAGCAATTGAAAATTTTTTGGCCATAACTTAGGATGCGTTTATCGCATCCCGTTAAAAATAACACCATTACACTCAGCTTGTCAAGCCGCGTCGAATGGTTGGTAAAAATATAATTTTTAAGAATTTTTTTTGGGTTCCCAAGGATCCGAAAAAATCTAAAACTTTAAAAATGCAATTTTTTAGTCGAAATGATAAGGGGACGCTTCGAGGATCACAAAAATAAATTCTTGAATCTGACCATTTTGGGGGGCTGGGGGATAATGGAAAGAACCATTATTTATACTTATATAGTATATGTATCATAGGAGTCTGTGCTGTGTAAGTGTAAGTGTGTTACCCTTCGCCTAAGAGCCGGAACAGGTGACGCTCCGCCCCCGCACCCCTTCCGCGCGACAATTATAGCAACTTTATCAAAATTGTGAAAAATGAAAAAAATTGTGGAGCCGGGTGAAATTTTTGGTTACCACTATTAACCTCCTCGCATCTACCTCGTCTGTGCCGACGAACCTTGGATACATAGGATATACCAGGGATAGAAACGCTACTGTGGATCACCGGCTACGGTCTTCGGCGTGGGTCAGCAAGGGTCAGAAGTCAAAGAAGAGGCCTTTCTGCCCCCACAATTCGTAGCATAATTTCTGTACAATACTCCTTTGAATAAAAGTCGTGAAGAAAACAAATTGAGGGAGGTTGAGCACATAGAAATGTTACAAAATTTTGTCGGGTTTGGGGGAAGTTTAGCGGCGCTAGCCATCCTTTTTGCCGTCTTAGGTAATTCTTCGTTGTCGAAGTTGATTTTTGAAAGGATAGTGAAAGTGTGACCATTTTTTTGTGATGCATCCATGTTTGCTATAAGAAAAGTTGGCCCTCCTTCGGTCGGGGGAGGGGGGTATTCGGGGAAGGGGCCCACCATCTTTTCAGCTATGCCCCCTAGTCTCTGGACCCCCAATCATCTCATACCCCCAAAATCGATTGCTTCACAAGAAAAGCTTTAAAATCTTTTTTTATGTAGCAGGGCCCAAAAACCACCAGAAATGGCTACTTTTTAAGTAGGTACGGTTGTATTTATTTTATCTAGCTACCCACACATATGTAGACCCTGTCTATCCTTCAACGTATCCCTAACGGAAAATGTCTAAATTTCACTACTTTGTTGCTGAAATTTGCCATTCGTAGCACCATGTCAGCCCGTCACAGTGGTAGTTATTAAAACACTCAAACCAACGTATTTAACCGGTTAAATAAAACTATATATATCCATCGTATACCACAAATAACAAACAAAGGCTCAATTACACATCCGTTTGGTTTACCTTAAAAATAAGACCACGTTCCGGTTGCAATTCCGTCTAATATTTACAGTTCGGCTAATTTCGGTTTCGTTTCGGTTATATACTCACTTGTATACCAGGGAGTAACCGGAATTCCGGTTCCGGCTAAAATCGTGTTCCGGTTGCGGTTCCGGCAAAGGGAAAAACCATACCGGAACCGGAATTCCGGTTTAATAATTTTGTTTGAAATTTTCCACGTTTTTGCTTCATCCTGTAATCCAAACATATGTAATATATATTATACAATGATCAAGCTCCAATACAACCAAGCCAAAGAAAAGATTAACTAACCAATTTGCCGTGTGAAACGTAAGTAGGGCACATAATTTGAGCAGGAATTTTTCATAATAACCTGCAGGAGTTTGTTAAATCAAAGCCAGGTCGATGCTTGTAGCAGCCATTTTACACATCCAGAAGTCTGTGGGATACCTTTGAATGAAACCGGTCCAACTCGGTAACAGAGTATGGCTTACGCAGAAGTACTTAGGGTATGCTTGGAAAACATAAACTGCGTCAAGCACCCGCCAGTGCGCTTGTAAACTTGGTAAATCAGTCTAAATTGAAGTAAACTAACGTTATCTGCAACGCAGCTAGAAACTGCTTTCTTGGCAATGAACTATATTTATTGAAACTGTGCGAGCAGCATCACAGTGTGTCTCATGTATAGCATTCTGATTATAGAATTATCATCATTATGATCTAACTGACGGGCACTGTTTATCCAACGCTAGCCTAAAAAGTGTCTCTGACCACTGATCAGGAAATTACCTTCTATCTATTATTTTCTCTTAGAATCATATAAACCAATAATTTTAAGTTTCCTACAGAACATGCAACAAACGTATGTGTAGTAAAGGGAGGCGACTGGAGACAGAGCGAAAGTATGTATTCTACGCTCCAAGCTTTGTAAGCACATTCGATTTGACGCAGTAAACGCAGTGGTGTATACTGGAAGACATTTTTTGCTCTGAATGTCCAAAAACCGACATATTTAATCGATAAATAAACAGTATTAGCTTCCTCAGTCTCTTTAAAGTTTCTGAAAGGCAATAATACCATCGCAATACATTAACTTTAATGTAAAAGTTATTTTTAATGCATTTTAGTAGATGAAAAATGAGGGTTTTGCCCCCCCCGCGCTGGCGGAGGTCGGCGGTTGGTGAGTCATGTGAGGGTTGAATGTATGTATATAGGTGTGCAGGCATACATTGGCGTACATGTCTACTTCACACACACACACAT